>JAFBJT010000323.1:0-29865 GCA_016785325.1 Chascanopsetta lugubris
TGCCCGGACAGCCATCGCTCTCTGCCCCCCCCCCCTGTTTATCCCAGTTGACTCTCATTTGCAGTTAAATCGATGCATCTCCATGAGCAAAGCAGATCGGTGCAACCGTAACATTCGTATTCCAGTGTTGTTTTCATCAACTGTCAAAGTTAAAGTTGTCACTGTGAAGCATGGTCCACTTCAGTGTGTGGCTGAGGCAACTGCCCGAGTCCCGAGCAACAAACACGTACCTCAGGGATCCAACGATGAGTTGATTTGTCAATCGCTGATCGATCATTACCTTACGTTACAGCTTATTTTGGGTACTGATCACGAAGTAGGTGCAGAAAAGGGCACTATGCTTAAGGCAATTAAAGAAATAACCATTTTGTTGCTGTAAGTTGCTAAATTACGTAGCTTTTGTCTTTTTACCGTATTAAAGGTACAGTGTGTAAGATCTAGTCACATCTACAGGTGAAGTTGCATTTTGTATTCTTTAACCCACCTTTCCCATCCGACCATGAACCTACTGGTCATTCAAGCTCAAAAGATGCTTGGTACTATTAAAACATGGTGGCCCCCATAGGCAGGGCCCCCTCCTGGTGTAAATATACATTAAAGGGGTCATTTAAGGGTGATGTAAAAAAATAAGTTGTACATGAGGCGATTATACATTTGTAAAAATGTCTATTTGTAATTTGATTTCTAGAAGTGGCAGAAACTGACCGAAATCTTTCACACTGCACCTTTTAACCAACAGAAAAATGAGATTGTGCATTTGTAACCCTGGACTCGGGCACTGATATGAGGTCGGAGTGTATTTTGTCCATCAAAATTGATGTTTAAAGGTAATTCCAAACATTTGAAGGTGCTGTATGGACTTTTCTCTGATGTGTGCTTTTGTACCAACAGCTGATGAAAGTTGCAGAGGACTGAGTAACGAGCACTGTGGTGGATTTTGTGGAAACATTTTCAACCCAATACCTCCACATAGAAATCAGGCAGATCTGTGTATCTGTCGTCCCTCCATCTGTTCCATCATGGGGCGCACAATTCACAATACTGCGCTATTCCCATTCTCGGGGGTCGTGATTTGATTCACAATTTGAATTTATGATTCGAAGTCAATACATTTTTGGATTCAAGTACAATTCCCAATTATATTTGTTTGATGATATATTGCTGTTTGAGCTACTCTCTAACATTTGGCGCACAGATCTCAAGGGAACAAAATTGCAAATACTTGAGCTTTTCTCAATTTCCGGTCGAGATTCTCTGTTTAATTCAATACCTCACGCGAGTGTTTTTCAGCTGCTCAGATGCGGCGCTCGTGTGGTATAGATCCATGTAGTCATCAATCTCTCCTCAACTCAGTCCATTTTGTTTCTACTCCATTTGAGCAAAGTGGCAAAATACAGTCCGCCCAAAATACTGCTACCAAGCGGACCAATCACAGTTCTTGTGGCATTTGTCGCCACGTAGGGAGGGCGCACCCTGTTTCTGTGTATGGCACACATCCCTTTCTGCTCCTCCGTCATTGGGTGTATTTTAGGCATTCACCACTTCCTTGTCGTTTGTGCAAGGCTAGGGAGTTGCATCTGTTTGCACCAGGATATGAATCTATTTTTAATTCTTTGATTATTATTGTGAATGAATCTTTAGAAAATAGAATCTGAATTGTATTTGTAAATTTTTCTGTATACCACCAACTGATTCCAAGTACATCAGCAGTTTGTGAAATATTTATATGTACATGTTTAAAGTTAGCTGATGCTAATTTTTAACTTAAAGGTGCAGTGTCTTTATAATCATCTGAATGTTTCATTTTTTTTTTTTACATGACCCTTAAATGAGTCCATTAATGTATATTTACATGAGCAGGGTCCTTTCTACGGGGCCCGCCTTGTTTTTACAGAGGTAAAAGTGGACGTACGAAACACCTTTGGAGTTTTAATGAGAACTGAACAAATTACAAAATCTTACACCCTGCACCTTTAAGCAGCTCAAGATGTTTAGATGGGTCCCTGCCGTACCATCTCCTAATATGTTATAACTTTAAAATGTAAATACCTGATGGTGAACTATACTTGTCATCATTGTCATACACACTCTCAAAATGTGATTGTTGTTGATGAAGTCTCTTTGATTTATGAACACCCATAACATTTTAGGAGCATTAGTAACTTGTTGACTACACCAAGTTTACTCATCTTTAGTTCTATTTTGAAGCTGGAAAAACACATACTACTGTCAGTGCTGTGAACTACCTTCACGGTAAAAGGTGTCAAACAGTATATTATGCAGAGCTCTGAGCCAAGTGAACCACGCTGCTGCAGTTGAAAAGTAAAATCATGGAAACACATTTGTCAAACCATCACAGCCCCGTGTTTGATATGAATGACCTAGAAAACATTTTTGGATTGGATCTCTCTCTCACCTCTTTCTTGCTCTCCCTCCCTCCCTCTTTCTCTCTCTCTCTCTCTCTCTCTCTCTCTCTCTCTCTCTCTCTCTCTCTCTCCGTGTCTCTCTGACACTCTGCTTGGCAGGTATAGTATAGTTTTGATTTGAGTACTTTAGTACTGCAGTACTAAAGTAGCGGTATACCGTACAATCCTCATTTAGGCGCACTCATGCAATCCCTAGAAATATTATGAAATATTTCCTCATCACCGCAGCCCTTTTGGGGCTGCTAGAAATATTATGAAATATTTCTAGGCGCAATGCATGATCTTTGGGCGCATATACACATAAAATGGACGCACTCTGGATGGTTGCATCACTGCCTATACAACCAAAAAGATATGGTGATGTCCAACTAGTTGATGTAAACATTAGTGATATCCACCACATGTCTCTGTTAATGACTTATTCATTTCCATGGACTACAGAGGGCATCCAAAAGGGTTCAATGGGTTCAAAAGTTTATCAAAACAGAGCAAAGAAAATGTTCAGAAACCAAAACCAGTCCCTTTTCATTTCATAGACCTGAGTAAAATACAAGAGGTTTTGCTGAAATTGTGAATTTTGTCGTCTCAGCATTTACACAAAGTAACTGTTTTCTTGTTTGCAGGTCTGCGGAGATGCTGAGCGGCCTCTGTGATTCAGCTGCCGTGACTGTGGTGTCCAGGGCTGCTGAATACTAAAACAGACCGTGGGCCAACACAAGAGCTCTGCTCGGGAAACACAGCAATCCAGTCAGAGCCTCCAAAGCTCCTCATCACCGCAGCCCTTTTGGGGTTGCTATGGCAGCTGCTTTAACAGAAACCAAGTGCTGGACACAGGCTTTCCCCAGTGGGGCAGGACAGACCAGTAGTCATTGCCACAAGAAACCATCAGATACTCAACAAGCAGCACTTAGCATTAATTCAAGCACTCTAAGTTAACAAAGCAACCAGAAGGCTGTGGGCTGATGGTCAGCTGTGTGGAGAATCCTCATGAGTCTTGTCTGTGTCTGCTCAGACTCATGGCAAGATTCCCTGTGCAGCAGCAGAGCCAGCACTGTTCCTAGACAATGTTCCACCAGCAGGACCACTTGAAGAGCCAGCTGCAGGAAAGCCACCAAGCCAGCAGGCAGCTCTTCCACTGCCAGGAGTGTGGGAAGCAGTACAACACTCAGCTGGGATACAAACGCCACCTGGTGGCAGCACATAGTGCCGCAACAGGCCTGCCCTGTCAAGAGGGGGCACCATCCCTCCCGGAGCACCTGGGTGGTCACACAGACCGGCCCCCGCCATCAGAGGGCAACACTAATGCTGCTGTGCCTGTGAGAGAGAGGAAGTACTCGTGTGAGCGATGCGACCGCCGATTTTACACCCGTAAAGATGTCCGACGTCACGCTGTGGTGCACACCGGGCGCCGCGATTTCCTTTGCCCGCGTTGCGAACAGCGCTTTGGTCGCAGAGACCACCTGACCCGCCACTTGAAGAAGAGCCATGCGCAGGATTCAGGGTTGATGCCATCATGTACTCCCAGTACTCCTGTGGCCACGCCCACCCCTGCCACCCAGTGCCCACTGAAGGAGCCAAGCCCCGTTACCTCTGACATGGGATCCGTTTCGAAGGAGCCCATGGAGACTTTCTCTAGGGACATGTACAACTCTTACCCCATGACCAATCCTGTCCCTGCAATGGGCCACCCCCATGGCCTCATGCAGGGTTCCCTAACCTCAAGCATGAGTGTGGGACGGCACATGCCCCCTCAGTCTTCACACTCCCATCTCCATCACCTGCAGCCGCCGGCCGCTCCTCAGCAGCAGCCCTACAGCAACATGGCCAGGTACCAGCACGGATCTACCTCATATCCTCGCGCAGACGTGGACAGTTTCCTGTTGGACCTGCAGAGTGCCCCACCACCACACCTGAGTGCAGTCAACTCCTCTACCTCTACTTCTGCCTCGCCCCAGAGGGAGGTGCTGGGTGAACCGGTGGCTTCTGGAGGCGACCCGCACCTGCTCTGCCGGAGCCCGGCCGTGTCCACGGCCGAGCTGTCCTGTACCACCAACATGGACCTTGGGCCTCTGCTGGGTTTCTTGCCCTTCAGTCTCCCACCCTACAGTCCTCACATGGGGATGGGAGGGTTAGTAATGAGCTACCCTCCTGCCACCTCAACCACTTCCTCTCCATCCTCTTCAACTGGGCTGTCCTCACAGGCCCCGGGGCCTTTCTCCTTCTTTCAGCCTCCACAGGCTCACGTAGCCCAGGGCCCTGGAGCCCACAACCACAGCCAACTACCTCAGGCATACAGTAGTCCTACTATGAGCACTTCCAGCTCCCTACCTCACTACTACCAGGCCTTTCAACAGTAAGCAGCTCTGTCCCCACAAAGGTTGCCTTTGTTGTGCTCATGGATTTTTTTTTTTTTAAATGAAAGGGTTAAACGTGAGATCGGCATCTTTATTGTAAATCAGATGTGTAACTTTTCATCTGTCAACGCGTATGATGCTAATATTTTTCACTTTTTTTGTTTTACGCAACAAATCACCTCGTCAGTATTACCTCATGTTTTGAAAAGGAAGCTTGAACATTTAAAGAAATGTGATGTTCTCACCACAACCAAAACAGAGAGAGCCTTTAATGTCCGACCTTTGACCAACAGTGGAGCTCTTGACACACTCGTCACAGGCACAGCACAATACTGAATATTTCAGTTCAAGATTACAGAGAAATCTATTCAATCCGAGAAAACTGTCATTATTACTACAAAAGCTGCCTGGTGGTAATGATGATGAGATCATTTGTGCTTATTGCACTAAAATCATGCGTTAAACAGCTTCCCATTAAGTCAATCAGCAGTGTGACAACAGATGAAAAGTAAAAGCTCAGCATGACGTCCTCCAGTTTGGAGTCAGCTTCTAGCCCTGAGAAGATATAGAGGTTATCTGAGGTCACAGCAGCTCAGTAACAGTCCAGTTCCACATAAATAACCCTTTCCTTTTTGCTATGTTATGCAGCATAATTAGATTAAAATGCACTTAAACTCAGATATCAACAGTGCACATCACTGTAGGTCAACGGCGTAGCTGAAGAGAACAAAGCTGCTGCTAAACTGCTGTCAATGGGTTAAGGGTCTTTATCGAGAACCTTTTGAAACAAATGAATGGGCCCTGTGACACAATAGGTACCATCACACAAGTGGTCCCTTGGTTACAAGCTCTCGAACACTGGTAACTATTGCCCAATTATTTAGAATGGTCCCGTTTCTGAGATGGAATGTAGATTACCTGTGAAACTACAACTGGAAGGTGAAAAAGTTTGATAATTACTGTCACATCCCCGTCTATTTCTTTCCTTTTGAAAAGCCCTTATTGCCTCCTGCTAGTCTTGATCTAATAACAGATCTCTGAGCGTATTCAGTATTTGACTCACCATGCCAGCTATGTCACTGACTCCAGGGTTTCTGCCCTTTCCCTTTTTGTGAATAGAAGAACATAGATTCTTACCTCTTCATGATTGAATTGAGCTCCAGGAACCATCTTACACAACCCATAGTCAGGGAACGATAGAGGTTCTATGGTGATGAAAACCTCTATCCCTCAATAGAAGAAGGCATTGATTTTGACTTTCTCTGCTTCCTGCGGGCAGTGGCTTGCTTGCAGGAACCAAAGGAGTTGCCTGCAGGGTATGAAGGACCCCAGAGATGGCCTGATTATGCTTACACCACGAACACGTGTATTAATGTAGTGAATGAACAGTATAACAGGACTGGGCAATATCAATGTACACGCACTACACACTGCAGGGCATAGAGTGTAGATGTGCACATACTATCCATGACAGTTGGGCATAAACACACTTTCAACAACCGGCACCATGTCATCAGCATATCGCATTTGACCCTCCACTAAACACCCTCTTTTGTAATGGTTGTCCATAATATTTAGCTTTAATATAATCGTCTTTGACATCCTCATCCATCTCACTGTAAGTTTGATATTTCATGCCGTCAGTCGCAGCGTGTCATGCTCATGTCCTCAGTTCACAGGTCAGTTTGGAATCTGACGCGAGCCGCACATACACATTATTGATTGTATAGTATAATAAATATATATTCCGTATACTACAAAAGATAATGTGATATAGCTGAATCAGTCAGTTTTATATGGTATCGCAATATTTATTGAAGGCCATACAGCCCAGTCCTAGTTTATTCTTCATTGATTATTAATAATCAGTGGCATGAAAAATCATGAACAGTAATCAAAGTCCTCATATATAAATTTATTTACACATCAATATTTATTATTTCAAGGTGAAAAGTACAACTTCGTGTTATTCTGGAAGTTTGTATCAAACTAGTAGCCCTTAATATTTCTCTGGACCCTCAAAGTAACTCGGTTTCAAAAACTTGGTGACCCGTGACAAAAAGAAAAGTAATTTCAAGGCTCCCTTTTACAGCATCATGAGGAAGGTAAAGCATTTTGTGATAGACAACATTCATCAGACAGTGCATGTTTCCCAAAGTGGACTGAGGCAGCCCCTGTTCCAGGACATAAGCTTGGCTAACTAGAAGGACACTGTGTCAATGTGCTCCCCCTTCCCTGCTTTTGTTTCGTTAAACCACCGCTCACTCTGAGCAGGTTGTAACCGTGGCTTGCTTCATTTGGATTTCTTTTTTTCATTTCAAAACGCTGCATATATTTTTACTAATGTCTTCCAGAGCACTTGTTTTCTCGCTTTTCCTGATGTTACTTAACACCCAAGGTTACGGTGTTGGATCAAATAGGTTCTAATCTACTTTGGACTGAGAGGTGACTTACCCTGGCCCCGCCTCTGCTGTACAGTATCAGGAAAGCCAGAGAAGCACCGGTTGGGGAGCGTCTGGTCCGTGGAGATTCAGGGTTCCTTTAACGGAGTCGCACTGTAGCATGGCAAGAATATTGGATCCTAACCAGCAGCCTTCCAATGGATGCTCCCTCCACTCCTGAAAGTGATCGAGTGTAGTGGAGACGTAGGACGCCTCCAAACGGATGCTGCGAGTGATTGCTGTGATATGGGATAGAAGATGTTAATGGAGAGTGATAACGGGATGATACACTCTCTTCTGCCTTAATTCCACAGACTGTACATTGAAGGACTTCTTTCTCTACAAGCCTCATTGTTGCACCAATGTCTTAAAATGCTACTGTCGTGCCTCAAAGAGTGTCTAATCTCTTGACTGGGTTTAAGCACTTATGACATTTAAAAGAAAAAAAGGATGAATTTGATCTGTACCTCAAACATGCAGAACTGTGGGTTTCTGTTACTTGTATTTGCTTCTAGTTTTTTTTTTTTTTGGCTCTTGTGCCATTAGTTGGAAACTATAAAGGTAGATTTTATGAATCTAAACTCTTTATCTAGTGGCAGACATTGACATTATAATTCAGTCAAACTTTCTACCTCTACTTTGTCATTTATCTTTTGCAAAAAATCATTAGAAATAGATTTAACTTGTAACAGTTAGGCAGATTTTTTTACCACTGGTAAAGATTTGGGGGGAGGGGGGGGATATGTTCAAAAATCAACTTTGAAAGACCCGATGCACACTTAAGTGTGTGTCCAGGTCAAACGTAGTTCTCTGTATTTGCCTTTAATGATATTTCTACTTATGTACTACCTCAGATAAGAGACAGGCGACTGTCCATCTAACTGCAGAGAAAATGACTATAGTTTTATATTTGACAGAACAAGCACATGTACTTGATAGCTCCATAGTTTTTACCGAGAGTAGGTCGCGACAGAATGTCTAGTTTAACAAATGCCACATTATGTGTCACCTCACATCATGTTTGTCATGTTATGAAGCTGCGTCTCTGCCTCCTCAGTCTGGAATGTTTACCGTGTTAAAAAATAGGGGCCTCGGTGTTGTGGCATTCCGCAGCGGCCTGTTGGAATGCGCACACAGTAATTGGACGCCCACTCTGAGCACTTCACCTGACAGCAGTGTCCTCCTGCACCGTGTGGTGCGTTTTCTCAAACGATGCCTGTAGCTTCTCCACTCACTGTGATTGTTTACTCCGTGGAAGTGAAATGAGGGCATGCGTCCTTCGACCGAATAGTAAACTAAGCACTTCCACATCCTTCGGCTTTTGATGTGACCGCCTGCAGTGGATCGCACATGATCAGTCTGCCCACAGACCCATCTGTCATCAGTAAGGTTCATTGTAAATCGGTGGCTTGCACATTTAGGATTTTGCACCACTAAACCAAAGCATGTGGATGTGCAATTGCAGCGGACACACGTATGTCCATCACTGTTTCTTTCGCAGGGAACTGACCATTTCCTGGATGGTTCTCAGAAGGTCCCACCAATGCAAGACATAAGATTCATGCCATTTGATTCAGTGGAGCTGTTGATTTGACAGGATCATGTTCAGGGAGCACAGCTCTGTCGGTGATCTTTACAGGATCAGTGTTTTTGTTGTGTAGCTGGTGACATGTTTGAAGATGGGGCGACGTGTTCATGGCCTCACACCAAACACGAGGTGAAGCATCCCAGACTGAACGCTGATGAGCGCACGGCAGAGAACACCACGCCGGTTTGATTACACAGAACCATCATTCACTACGATTGCGTTGCCTGCTTTCACGTTGGCTCGGAGAACTTTAACTTTGACAGGTTTTACCCTAGGTGTTTGTATTATCACTTAATAGACTAGAATACAGTGAAATGGAGTTGTCATTTTTTTTAATTATCTGAATATAAAGTAATACAAAATAAATATTTAGGTTTCCAACACGTCTCTGTTTTATTTGAATAGAAGTTTTGATGGATGCCTCTTAGCGCTGCTGCATGTTTTTCAATTCACGAGTCATTGGTAACAGTGGTTCTAAAATGGTCTGGGTTCAGGACCCACCTCTAGCCCTTAGTTGGAGGGTTGTGACCCAATGGAGAAAGAATTTCGACGTCTCCAATTTATGTAAAGAAAAGCTGGTGTTTGATGGTAATGTAAGATTCATAGTTGATGTAGTCGTGCTGTACTTGGTATGAAGTGGTTTATTAGAGTTACAGGGCGTCTTGGCCACCCACTGTTGAGTGAATAGATGGAACCCGGACCCATTATTCTTCAGATTTCTTTCTCCAATCAAAGACCTGCGGCACACTTTTGGGTCGTGAACCACCGGTTGGGAATCCCTTCTGTATATCCTCTCATTGGGATAACTTTAACTCGGCTTTAAAGTTTGGTTTGGACTAAGTCCAGTTTGATGTTTTGCTGTGCATCTTTGCATCTTTTGATGTGCAGATATTAAAAAGGGCGTTACTCTTGGAGTATCAGTGTTCAGGCTCATTCAAATCTGACAAATCTTTATTCATTTCCTGTCCCTCTGACGGAGTAATGAAAAGTGTTCCGCCGCAGATAAACGTGATGTCTGCACAGAGTTAACCCGGGGCTTGTAAGATGATTTGATGGCGGAGGATGAGTGCTCAGCAGGTTCCATTTCACACTCCTCCATACATTTGGCTCAGTGGTTGATTCTCTCAGCAGATTATGATGTCACGGCCGAGTGGGAATAGAATCGGCCGTTGATCTGGAGCCGGGGATCACGTCAGGATTAAGTGCATGCAGGTGGTGGTGGTGGTCTGTGGTCAGTGAATGCTCATAGGAGCAGTGGAGCCTCTGCTGCCTCTTCCCTTTTTGATATGGTGGATTGTTGCAGCCTGAGGATGAAGAGCCACACAAACATAAGAGGGATTTGAGGTTTGTTTTCTCTTCTTTTTAAGAAGCAAAATATGATGAAACTCTGATGGTATTTTTTTATTACATATTTTCAATTTGCATTTTATCTTCACTTGTTAGAGTTCATCAGCTGCCTGTAACAACCACCGGGCAAGATGAAGGTGAAGTGGACCATGTTGGGCATGGTGGTCTTCTTCCTGCTGTCCCTGGTCATGACCTCCTGTTTCATATGGCAGTACAGGATGCCCAAGCTGCAGTCAGGTAAGCAAATGCACCTTTTTAACGACATGTTCGACTGCTTTGGATCCATGTCGGCCTCTTTGGTGGAACTGCTCGTTTGTGGCTGCCGCTGCCGTGGGATTAGCTCCCAAGGAAGGTATCCTTTATACAGCTCGATCCATCAACAACTCAATGTCAATTCATTAGTAACTTGAAATAACCAATAGCAATAAAAACACAAATCTCAACTAGGAAATTCATAAATAAGCTTAAATGAACAATGTCTATTGTCACTGCACAGTGAATATTTAAATTGCAGTCCTTCACATTGCAAAAATAAATATCAATCATATATACTTGTATACTAAATGTACATAAAACTACCAGTTCTGAAAATAAATGTGTTGTGTTGTCACGCTGTGATGGTCTGTACTGTCATAGGTGCTCTCTGATCTTTACATTCAATATATTTGTTGTTGAAGTTGAAAATTGTCCTCGATTCGGGTGGCGGCTCCTCATTAAGGGGTGAGGTGGTCCCGAACCCAGACCAGTTGAGAACCGCTGATCTGCGTCACGCACTCTTTTTTTCTCCACCTCTTCCACAGAAGTGGTTGTAAAAGCAGTAACGGTCGAGGAGATGTGCCCTCGCTTCCCAGAGCCTGTGCCCCTCCAGCACCCCCTCACATCAATGAGGGTGGCTCTCGAAAAGGTCGGTCCCTGCATTCATCTTTCAGCACCGTCCACTGAAAAGTCGGTTTAGTCAAAGTGTCTCTTCGCAGGTGGATGTGCTCCTGCAGTCGAGCGTTCACAGCACCAAGCTGCCGGCGATTTCAGCCATCGTGGTTTTGAACGACTCTGTTCTGTGGAATGGAAACTTTGGCAAGAAAAACATCAGCGAGCCCACCTCACCTGCGCCCAACGAGTACACAGTGTACAGGTGAGGTCTGCCAGGGATCCAGGGGCCGCATCAAAAACTGCGCTTACTGGGCTACAAGAATACACTCGGGACAAAACTGTGTTCCTGGCATCGGCTACATGCTTTTATTTTGTTAATACACACCAAGGGTCAACTTCCCATGCAGACGGATGAAGCACATAAGGAAGTGAACTTGCAGTTCAGAGGGTGGCCACTGGGGGCCATGTCAAAATGTCCAATGATGTCACATATGCGGCAAACGTACCTTTTCCGATCAAACGCATTTAAACGAAACTGTCTTAATAAACGGAGCAATATTCCTTCAAATATTGGCGCCACCCACGAGACCCTCAGTCGTCCAGGGGTCTCTGGGCTCAGCCTGGGACCTGGATTTGAATCTGGCAGCGGATTCACCACATCCATCATCTCTAGCATGAGTTTCAACACCAACCTGATGATATAACGAAAATATAGAAATGTAAAAGGCTTGGTACTCATGAGGAGAGTAATCGCGTATAGACGAAATCCATCCTGCTGTCTTTCATCCACAGCAGCTCAAGCACTTGGTCGTCCAGATTATCGTACGTCATATTATACAGTTTCAATAAGTCCCTTTCAATCGACATTGAGGCTAATGCCGAGTGTGGTCCGGTCACATCTGGCAGAAGTTTCGATCTTTTTTAGGCCGGGAACGGGCTTACTTGCTTCCGGGTTGCCACAGTTTGCTCGCGCTCTGTCTATCCTGTATTAGAGCATTAGAAAGCTGAGTTTATTGTGAGCCTGCTACATGGCTCTGGTGTCCCCCTCTCGGAATCTGATTGGTTAAAGCAACAATCTCACTGCTCTCTATCTAAATGCTGCATTTTGAAGATTTCTTTTACCCTGGCAACACGTGGCTGGGATATGATTGGATAACAACTTGTAACTGGACTGGAAGCAGTGTCCATGAGAAGGGCCTTGAAATGAAAAGAATAGACTGGATTGAATTCATATCAATGGAAACATATATTGATCATCGATAAGAGAAAACGTTTTTAGGCCAGCGGAGGAGGTTTTGAAGGCCTTGACGGCCCATCACCGGAGGACGAATTCTAAGTGATGCCTGGATATCACTGTGTCAGAGGGCAAAGCTTCACAGTGTGTCCATCATATTAGCAGCTCCATCTGAATAATAACCATTACCACACGTAATGTAATCTGCAGTCTGATTCCTCCGTTGGATATTGTATTTGATTGGAGGTTTCCAGTCAGAATTAGGGGTTAGGATTAGACCTACACTGTTTAGTACGTTTCATAAAGCGCCCGTGACTGAAGGCGCAGAACCATTCACCAAATGAAGAGCTTAAATCTGAGCAGCAGCTGTGGGTGTCGTGTCATCCAATGAAAAGGCATGTACACAAAGCTGGACTCTGTCATTGGAATTCCTCAATAGCAAGTATGACATCATAACGCCATGCTGATCATCCTTTGAACAGGGACATGTCTCTTTGATGAAATGAAGTTCATCATCACGCCCTCAGCCAATGGGGACGCATGTCATCACCTCCCTCTCACTGTGATTTCAGAATCGCCAGCCTCTCTAAAATCTTCCCTGCGCTGATGCTCTACAAGCTGTGGGAGGACGGTCTGATCGCCTCTCTGGACGACCCCCTGGAGAAGTACGCAGACAATTTCACCATCAAGAACCCACTGGGCAAAAAGGCGGGGCCAGCAGCGTCATCAGGCCGGACCCCCAGGAGCCAATCCCCAGCTCTCAGTCTGCGCAGGATGGCCGGGCAGATCTCTGGTAATTACACCTTCTTCTTTCTAAAATGGATCTTCCACACTTATTGTGGGATCTGGAGCAGCGAGGTTGGAGAAGGTCGAACCCACAGTGTTAATTCTGAGTTTAAACGTTACATACAAACAAGCCGTCACTGGTTTGTGTGGACTGAAGGTAGTTCTGAGGTCAGTCTACGGTAGATTTAAGTAGTTTAAAGGCTGGTCTCCAGCCTCAGGGTCTATTCTCACCCACCGGTAACGGTGTAAGTCCTGTTCCGGAGGCGTCTTTCCCACCCACTGCAGCACCTTAGGTACCTGGGGCAGAGAGAGGAGCTAATGTTACACTGACCTGAGTCCAAAGATAGAGCTAATCAGCTCAGTGCTCTCAAAATAAAAAGAAGGGATTATCTGAGGATACAGACTCCAAGCATGACCCCACCTGCTGGATGGTATTATTTGGATGCATATTTATCTTTATAATCTCTCATTGTTATTATTTCTATCATTATAACCCTCCTCAGGCCTCTCACGTACATGCAAAGAACATGTTTTTTGTTAATGACTGTCCAATATGTTGTTGGAGTTTTCACTCTATTGAAAGAACCCCATCTTTAGGGTAAAGATCATTTGAAGAAAACGTGACCTGACACGATTCCCTCTGTGTCTGTAAAGCTCTTGTTTGACTTCCATATCAACACAAATTGCTTTATAACACAGCTCATCCAGCCGCTCTCACTGTGCATCTACTGAATACGCAGCACTCGTCATCTGTCGGTGTCACGATGGATGTAATCTATCACAGCAGCTCAAATGTTGTTCGCTCCTGCACAGGTAGGAAAATCCCACAGACACAATCCGCTCCTGCTCTTCTAACGTGTCCGACATCTCTACAGGGTTGCCCAGAAGATTAAGGTCAACTAATCTCCTTTGGAGTGGAGACACGCAGTCAGCTCTGAATTTACTCCAGGATGACGTGTTGGTGGCAGACCCAGGCACCAGGTAAGACTGACTTCCTCTGACTCTGATGCCTGAAGGCGCACACGTCAAACTCACAGCCCAGTGTGACTCCTGACACCGTTCGATGGAAGGAATACGATTCTCTAAACATGGAAGTCGAAAGCAGACTTGCCCATGAACTCCAGTGAATGACACATGCCAGTTTTTGTATGTAGTAGTATGTTCAGTACTTTCACATTTTCGCATGTATGGAAATGCACATACAATATTTGTAACTTGAATGAATAATGATCAAGTATGAAGACAGATAGAACAGTTTTACAATATGTTAAGTTGTAATTACGTTTGTACCCCAATCAAACCGGCCCCTTGAGAGCAACCATAATACTGATGTGGCCCACTGTGAAAATGAGTTTGACCCCCCTGCCTTAAAGCTGCAGTGTATTCGATTTGGTGACATCTAGAGGTGGCATGTTGTCACTATCACCTCACACTCACCCTTCCAAGAATGCAGGAGAATCTATGGTAAACTTTAGTTCTCATTAAAACACAAAGATTTTAAAGGGGACCTATTGTGCCCATTTTAGGGCTCTGTATCGAACTGTATTCATAGTCTCAGAAACGCTTTTTTTTTTTTAAACGAGCCCTTTTAAAAGTCAGGAATTCCTTATGAGGGTGAAACGTGGGGTTTTGCCCCCCCCCCCCACACACACCCTCCTGAAACATCACTATCTCCTGATTGGCTGATCGGTAGGCTGTAAACGTAGGCTAGTCCCACCTTCTAAACAAGCACATTTCACACTCACAGGCGGCTCTCAGCCGACAGCGTTCACTGCAAAACATAAACAATGCAAGGAGAAGTAACCGAGTTCAAAACGTGAACATAAGAGTACGTCCTTATATGTTGGAGCTGAATGTCCTTTGAAGCGTAGAATCACACTGAGATGATCACAGATAGAGATATTAGACTGCTTGGATCAAAGTCCCACTGTGCTATGACATGTTAGCCTGAGCTAGCCATGAGGCTAACGGATACAGCGCATCAGGAACAGTGTTGTTTCCTGAACACGGGAAATTGGTTACTGGATCAAAACTACGGTTGGAGCTCGTCCGCTATGTCACAGGGAGTCTAATGATTATCAACTTTACTTTTACATTCTTCATTTGTGGAGGGATTGAAACGAGAAATCTGAATCTGTGTCTCTGTTTCTGTCTTTACCGAAGTCGCGCACTCCAACTCATTAACATAACGAACATGTTAATCCCACACGGTTGGAGTGTTGTTCTCAGAGTGGATTCCATTAAAATATAGTTTGTTTGAAACAAATGTGTCCAGCAGACACCAACATATGTTTGTCAAAAGCAAACAAACAACCGTGGGACAGTGAGGCAAAGTGAGTTGTTTACCTCGGAAATGACGACGGTCTTCTCTTTAACACGGAACATCCGGAGGTCTCCAACCCAAAGTTCGTTAGTCCACGAGCCCTTAACAAATAAAGTCTTCGCCGGTATAAAAACTCCATTGACGATGTAGAGGACGAGCTCAGCTCATTTAAATCTCGTCCAGTCGCTCGTATGGATCAGATTTGACTCATTTTTTCCAGATACCGAGTCTTCGGAACAAAAAGGATCCGCTCCACATGAAACTGTACATTAATGGGCTCATTTACAACTTGTCAAACAATTGACCTGTTGTCCTGTTTCCACCCAGATGCCACTACAGCAACGTGGCTTTTTCCTTATTGGCTCACATCCTGGCCCAGAAGGTGACCGACACGGACTTCGAGAGCTGGGTGTCGGACAATATTCTGCAGAAGCTCAACATGGAGCAAACCGGATTCACCATAACGCCGGCCGTTCAGAGGCAGATGGCAGTGGGCGTGTACAGCAACGGCCAGCCGGCGCCGCTCTACAACCTCGGCTGGTACCGTCCTGCCGGACAGATGTACTCGACCACAGCCGATCTGGCCAAGCTGATGGTAACTCTTCTGGGGGTCAATGCTGGAACCCTGCTGCAGCGGGACACTCTGAACACCATGATGACCCCCGTCCTCAGATGCCACAATGGCTACTTCGCCAACTCGACCGGCACACCGTGGGAGATCAATGAGCAATTTGGCTACAATGTGGTGAGGAAGGACGGAGACCTGGATGGTTATGCAGCCACCCTGTCGCTGGTCCCCAGGCTCAAGCTGGGCCTGGTGGTGCTGATGGCCGGGGTTCGGCCCGCGGACCAGGACCTGGTGAGCCAGGCCTTAAACCACCTGATCCCTGTGGTGGTAAACGCTTACAGGGACACTCGGCTCACCCTCAGAGCTCCGCCGGACCCGGCGCCCTACGTCGGCTTTTACACGTACAAGAACATGACTTTCTACGAAATCAAAGTGGATTCGGACGGCGTGCTGGTCATGCAGCAGTTCGGACCGCAGGTCGACACGACAGTGCCGTCCAAATTCCGGACTATACGTTTGGACTACCTGCTGGAGAGGGTGTTCAGGGTGGTTTTTGAAAGCCCATACCCCTGTAAACTTAAGTTCAACCATGCCTCGGTGTCACTGGAGGCGCAGAACGGGCAGATCTTCAACTTTTATGTCTTCAACAAGAAGGGTGTGTCGCCTGGGTTCGATTCCCCAGGCCTCAACACCTACAAAGTGACAAGGATTGCTGGCAGACCGTACTTTACCTCCTGACCCAGGAAACTCAGCTGAGCACTCTCATTTGGAAGAAAGGGGGCGGGGCCTGGACAGGGAAAATCTATATTTTCCCCAATGGTTAGTGTCATGGAACGCTCTCTTACATCAGTTATATTCATTTGAACTTATTTCTTCATGTACTTCATCATTTCATTTCAATAAATTGTTGTTCTAACATTTGGTTTAATCTCAGTTCTGTAGGTTATAAAGACACTGCTGCATGTTTCCTAAGACATACTGAATCTGTTTTTATAGCAGTATTTCGTGTTTCTTTTAACACAACTTTAAGTGCCTACATCACGTGTATAAATATATATATATATATATGTGTGTGTGTTATACACATGTGACATTTATGTGCAGGTGACAATAGGTATCTAAGAAATACATTCTTGTATCAGGATTTATAGAACCAAAATCTCACAAACTCAAGTTTTTGTGTTTGCTTAATAAAGATTTGCGACGGTAGAAAAATCATGTACTTGTATGAAAAAGTTTATGTTCTCTCAGATCATATCCATGTATAAAATTTAGAGACTTAGAAAATGCTCTCAAGCACCTGACATGTAAAAAACACTGCATCCAAACGAAACGGGGAATAAACAAAAGTGGATGGATTCATGTCCAGTACCGGCTCATTCCCTCTCCACCTGAACCTCGGCATCCTGCTGATCAAAGTCACCTATTGATGAAACCGACACATGAGGCAGTGGTTTGGTGCACAGGTGAGAGCTGCTTAATAATGCACAGCTAAAAGCAACATGGCCGTGATGCTGCTAAATCATGAACTGACTGTCGTTTCATCCACTTCTCAAAGCGACAGTGAAGAGGAGCAGACTTCTGCATTGTCTCAGTTTTTCTCTGTCACTCTGCAGTGGCTCCTCAAAGAGCTGGCTCTTTCCTTTATACTCCTTAAAGGTGCAGTGTGTCAGATTTGGAGACATGTGGGGGTGAAGTTCCATGTTGTATACATCACCTCACCTTCACCCCTCTGAACATGCAGGATTGTTTTGTTATATTTTTAGAAGTGACAAAATGAGCAACATCTTACACACTGCACCTTTAACGTTAAATCCAATGAGTGGTTTTTCGAGAAAGTTTGTAACGTGAGGTATATGTATTAGCATGAGATATGAGTGGCTGAAGCTTGAATGAATGAATGAATGAATGAATGCCATGACTAAAGTAAGAGACCTAATATATTAAATTAAACAAGTCTCCTGTCACTTCAGATGCAGCAAACGTCTCATCTCCAGCAGAAGTATCAACACCAGCCCGAACCAGGGTTTGAATTCATTTTGTTGTTATGCTCAGAATAGATGAATGTTTTATGTCAATGAGATTCTTTTTTCAAAGAATGATCTGCCTTTAAAGGTGCAGTGCGTAAGGTTTTTGTCATTTTTCTTGACTTCTTGTTAAGGTCGTACGTGGGGAAGGATACAGCTCCGTTACTTAGCAGCTTGTTTTTAATGAAGAAATCCAGTAACTGTCAAAATGGGAAGGCAGTCTCGTCGGTCAGTGGGCAGGCAGCACCGCAACTTTCACCGCAAGCTTTCATTCGCCGTGGCTCAATTCAGCTTTTGATTGGATCACAGCATGAGGGTGGGCCGGCCGATTTCTTCCTCTGTGAAATCCCCCGTTTTCTCCTGGGGCAGCTCTCCACCCTGATGGCACCTTTCTGTTTTCAGTAAAACTCAGTGTTCTCAGCATTGGACATTGTTCGCCACATGTTCCAACACCACAGCGAGACAGCGAGGTCACGACGATCAAAACTGATGAGTGCAGAGCGTTGCGCGGCCCCCCGGCCTCCCACGTCTGCAGCTACCTGGCCTCCTGCTGAAGAGATGTAGGATGGAGTTCACAGATGAACTTATGTTTACACTGGATTGTTACAAACCATTGTAAAAAAAACTAAGGATGACAATCAAATGAACAATTAACCTTCATTGTAAATGTATTTATTAAGAGTCCAACAACTGGAGTCCAAACCTGGCGGTCGTGATGAGATGAAACGGGAAGCTGGACGTCAGTGATGGTCCACTGAGTGTGTTCAGGAATCCACAACTGATGTGGTGCAGTGGGTCGCACAGTACTGCCACGCTGAACTCCCTGCTGAAGGAGCAGAGAGAGAGAGTTTATACGCGGACCGCAGGTTTACCGGCGCAAGGCGAGGCTGTGGTCGGATCAAGAAAAGAAACCTCCTGGAGTCTCGGTAGATTGACAACTGTGCTTTTGATTGAGCGAGTGAGCCGACACGTACGAAGCATGAGGAACCTTCGCTAGAGATCACGGAAGAACTTACTTGATCGACTTTCAATGCCGCTCGAGTCCGGTTTGCTCTCCTCGAGAATCCACGGATGCTGCAAGGCCTCCTCCGGCGTCATGCGCTTGGTTGGATCGTATCTGGAAAACGAGACGCACGCGTTGAAATCTCTCTGTTCAGTGAACGTGACATAATCAGAGCTCGAGTCGAGAGAGCGATTCGCTCTGGATTCCTCAAATAGGATCAACCGCCATGTTTGGCCACAGGAGGTGCTGGTGGTCAGCAGAAGTCACAGTGTGACTCGTGAGGCTCAATTCATTCCCCCGTGTCTGAGCGATGCCACAGCACATTAGTAGCCAACACTTGGTTGTAAGTACTTGTATCTATTCATTGGTTGTGTGTGTGTGTGTGTGTGTGTGTGTGTTCTTGGTTGAACGCAGCACATTGTTGCTGCCGACATGTTTTCAGGGAAAACCTGATTCTACGACGTCATCCTCAGGAGAGTGAACCTACCCGAGGCAGCGCTCGATAAAATTGATAAAGTTGAGATTCCTTGAGTGCAGCTTTTGGGCCAGGGTGGTTCTGCGTTGCTTGATCTCCTCCAGTTTATACGGGAGCCCGTTAGAATCTGAGTCAACACAACACATGAAGGTTGATGTCTTGTCCTGCTGACATTACGTCACAGGAGTGGAACATAAACCAATCAAGTCAATAGGAGGAAATGTTTTCACTCACCGAAGAAGTTTGTTTTTCTCGGCGCTCCAATCAGCAGCTTAAAATCAGGGACCCCCAGCACCTGTGAGAACGAAGATACTGTGACAGTCGCATCTTCATTAAATGTATAACAATGTTTTTTGTTTTTTTTTAATGTCCTAAACACAACGATACCTCCATTATGCTGCAGAAGACGGACACATCATCGGATCCTTTAAAGAGACGATGACCCCGGTGGAGCTCGGCGATGGTGCAACCCAGGCTCCACATGTCCAGGGGTGGTCTGCACTTCTTGTGAAGGAACAGCTCGGGTGGTTTGTAGTATCGAGTGTACATGCTGGGTCGATCTGTGGACGCATGTGCAGGAGAGGGATTTCACCCTGAAACTATGACCAAGTCTCTTTGGATCAGTCATTTCATTCGGGGATGGAAAGGTTACCCACCGTACTCTGTTATGAAGTAGCTGGCCCCGAAATCGGCGACCACCGCATTCTTCTGATCGTCCTTTTCATAGATCAGCACATTGGCCTGAGAAATGACAATCGAGTAATTAGAACTATGTCTATTTTCCTTTTCTTTAGTAATGGCAAATTCTTCAGTGGCGTTCTCACTGGTTTCAGGTCACCGTGGACAATGCTCTTCTCCTTCAGCAGCTGCAGACATCTCAGCATGTCCGTGGTGAATTTCTTCAGTTCCACGTCTGAGAATTGACCTTTGTTCCTGCGATACAAGTTCTTTAGGTCCTCACTGAAAATGATGGTGAGAGGTCAGCTCTTCTGCAGCCCAGGCGCTTTCAGACCGATGACACTGGACTGAAGTGAAGTGGAAAGTCTATTCTCAACTTACGGATAGAGCTCAAAGGTGATGCAGAGGTGCTTGCGAAAGATGAAGTTCTCCTTCATGTGGACAATGTTGGCAGAGTTCTCTTTGTCAAACTCCCGCAGGGCTTGTAACATCCTCACTTCGGACAGAGCTTCCTCTCGAGAACTGGAACACATGGAGACCAGTGTCCTCAGTCACCGACTTTGTTTTGGAGCTATTCTGCAGTTATTCTTCCAGTCTGAAAATTCACAGTTTCGTCTTGGAGACGATGCCATTTTGATCAATGCAAGATAAGGAGGGGAGGCAGTGTGAACGGACGCTACCGGACCCAGCTGCGCTGCATGTAAACATCAAGCTGGACAGAATCACACACTCAGGAAAGGGAAGCATTTCAAAATAAAAGCATGATTTGGTTCTCGCTTCACGTATATAACAGTGCAGCTCGTACTCGACTCCGTGGGCTGTCACAAGCCCAGGTCTGTGTCAGAGTGACGCAAGGCTTACAATGAATTAGGAACCAAGTGAGACACAGAACTTCCAAAGCCACAAACCTAAAAAGGTCCAACCAGAAATGTCAGTCATGGAACCTGATCACTAGATGGAAACACACTTCCGAAAGATGGGAGAATTGAAAACACTCACTCTTGAGAATAGACTGATTGTAAAGTCATCATCCATGATTACTAAAGATCTCACCGGTCCTTGTTCCGGAAAACCTTCACTGCCACCAGCTGTCCGGTCTTGTGATCCTGGCATTTGAGGACCTGCCCAGAGTAGCCTTGTCCAATCACATCCAGGATTTGATAGCGATAAGCCAAGTGGTCATTGATGATCTGTTGAATAAAAAAACGACGGCTTTATCAGAAGCGTTACGTATAAACAGTGTTTGACTGTATCTTCTCTGTTTACATACGTGATGAGTTCAGTCTGACTTAAAGACGTACCACTTTATAAAAGCCTTCCTCGGTATCATAGATGTGGTCACTGGGCTGAGGGAAGAACTGGAGGTCGCGAAACCTCGTGGATTCCTTCCCGAAGTACCACACCAGCTTCTGCTTCAGGACTTCCTCCTGCTCATATTTGGTCAGGTAGCGCTTGAACGTTGTCAGAACATCTGCACATGAAGGAAACATCTTGTTTTTCATGTTTTCAGACAAATTACAGACAAAATAGGAATGTTCCAGAATGCACATACGTCCAGGAGTAAAGGGGGGTTTTGCAGAAGTGCACGTTCCATTGACCGCCCACGGTTTCTTCAAACAAGTGACAGTTGGTGGCCTCGCAGTCTGTGGATGGGGGGTGGGCTCCACAGGGGTCCTCTGCTGGGTCCTGTTCACAGCTGCTTGCTTTTTGCAGCCTGCGTCTAACTGGAGCTTCTGAGGAGCCTTGGCGATGGAGGGTTGGACCGGCGCTTGTTGAGCGCGTTGGACACTGTTTTTAGTTTTGGTCTTGGACTTCGGATCTGCTGCGTTGTCTTGACTGGGGGGGTCTCTCTGTGAAGACAGACAGAGGGACACATGTGAAGTGTAACAAACAGGGATGATGGACGAGGAGACGTCTCACTGACCACAGGAGACGGTGAGACGGAGAAACTCGATTCATATAAACAACAGAAATCATGTTGGACATTGAACAGCTTTGGTTCTCATCACTTCAAAACACACAAAGCGCCTCATGGCAGGAAAACACCCCCTGGTCCGTCGAGTTTCTAGAAAACACCGGCTGTCGGGACGATCTGAAAGAAACACTAATCATATGAAGTGTAAAAGTGGTAGAGACGAGTCTCTGAGGACGGATTCCCACCTGTTCCAGGTGACCCTGCTCATTCTTCTCTTTGAGCTGCTGCAGACATTCCAGCATGTCTGCAGTGTATTTTTCCAGCTCTTCCTCTATGACTTTATCCGGGTCATTCAATCCATAAAGGTCCTCACTGAAAATCAACGGGAGACACCTGGAGTCTTTAACGCTCTGCTCAGACCAACAGTGGCAGCAGGATGTACATTCTCCACTTACAGAGGTATTTCAAAAGTGATGCACAGGTGACTGCGGAACGTGAACTTCTCCTTCATGTGGATGTTTCTGTCGGAGTTGTCCTTGTCGAAGTCTTTCACGGCTTTCAAGATGTCCTCCTCGGGCAGCGGATCCGGATGAATGCTGAGAAGACAACGCGGCACAATGGGTCAGTTAAAGGACAGAGAGAAATACGACCAGAGCCGAGGGCAAAGCCCCAGGACGGGTCGGACCACCGGAGAGCGATGGACCTCCACCACGTGTTCCCTCAGCCACCTGATACCGAGGTGGATGAAATCTGACATCGTAACTAGAAATATTGACAGCGCCTGATCGCGGTCCCTCGGCCCGTAAGTCTTTTACCCGTCTTTGCTTCGAAACACCTTGACGGCTACGAGCTGCTTGGGCTTGTGGTCGATGCACTGGAGGACCTGCCCGGAGAAACCTTGTCTGTCGGGACGATCTGAAAGAAACACTAATCATATGAAGTGTAAAAGTGGTAGAGACAAGTCTCTGAGGACGGATTCCCACCTGTTCCTGGTGACCCTGCTCATTCTTCTCTTTGAGCTGCTGCAGACATTCCAGCATGTCTGCAGTGTATTTTTCCAGCTCTTCCTCTATGACTTTATCCGGGTCATTCAATCCATAAAGGTCCTCACTGAAAATCAACGAGAGACACCTGGAGTCTTTAAAGCTCTGCTCAGACCAACAGTGGCAGCCAGGATGTACATTCTCCACTTACAGAGGTATTTCAAAAGTGATGCACAGGTGACTGCGGAACGTGAACTTCTCCTTCATGTGGATGTTTCTGTCGGAGTTGTCCTTGTCGAAGTCTTTCACGGCTTTCAAAATGTCCTCCTCGGGCAGCGGATCCGGATGAATGCTGAGAAGACAACGCGGCACAATGGGTCAGTTAAAGGACAGAGAGAAATACGACCACAGCCGAGGGCAAAGCCCCAGGACGGGTCGCACCACCGGGGAGCGATGGACCTCCACCACGTGTTCCCTCAGCCACCTGATACCGAGGTGGATGAAATCTGACATCGTTACTAGAAATATTGACAGCGCCTGATCGCGGTCCCTCGGCCCGTAAGTCTTTTACCCGTCTTTGCTTCGAAACACCTTGACGGCTACGAGCTGCTTGGGCTTGTGGTCGATGCACTGGAGGACCTGCCCGGAGAAACCTTGTCCGATCACCTTCAGGATTTGATAGCGGTAGGCTAAGTGGTCGTTGATGATCTGTGGGAATGTATAATACGTGTTTAGTCACGTGATCAATGGATCCATCGTCATTCATATCGTCAATACTGGAGCACTTACTGCTCTGTAGATTCCCTCCTTGGTGTCGTAGCCCGAGTTGAAGGAGAGCTGGGTTTTGGATCCATGAATCTTTTTGGCATGTTTCCCTACGTACCACACCTGTTTGTAGTCCTGGATTTCCGTCTGTTCATAATAGGTGAGGTATTTCTTGAAATTTCTCAGGACATCTGCAGACGGCACAAATGAAATATCATGTTCTCACAAGCAGATCACAAAAGTCTTCAATCTCAGCCATTGAGCAAGTTCTCATCCTTTGATCAAAGTTGGCCCTGAGCCCGGCTCACAAGAATGAAGTGGATTGAAAACAACCTATAGCTTTTGATCCTTTGATGGGATGTCAAACCCATTTTCTTCCGGGGGCCACATGCGACTAAATTTGATCGTGCGTAGGCGGGACGAGTGAAATCATAGCATGACGACCTATAAACAACAACAACAACTTTAAATGTTTCCCTACGAAAAAGTAGAGATGTGAATCTAATGAAAATACCCCGATCGGACCCCCTGGCAGGCCGGTTCTGGCCGGCAGCCCACACGTTTGACTCCCCTGCTCCGGACCTTTGCTGAAACAGACTCTTACACTCGGGTGACATGGCTCTCTCCTCTGGGGACGTCTGTTTTTTCTGCAAATAGGTGAAGGTGGGTTTCATGTAATTGGGCACCCCTTGGTTTTTGGGGTGGCACTTCTGCTGGGGTTTCCGAGGGCCGTTGGTCATGGTCTCGGGGTTATTGGCCCTCTGTCCATTTGCAGGGGAGTGGTTGCATTTTGGTTCCATAGCTTTTGTCGATTTGGAAATGTGATGTGACAGATGACTTTTGGTGTCAAAGGCATATGAGGTCTTAAAGGCATTAAAGGGACATTTACTGGCCCTTGTTTCAAATCACGAGAAGTCAAGCAGAGATTCTAATGAGAGAATTAAAAAGAAGAAAACGAGATCTTTTAAGAATTAAACTTGAACACAACAGACATCTTGTTTAAAAAAAACTTCTCATCCATACTAAGTACACATGTTCCTGTACTCTATCCAGTGACTTGGTAATATGGAGATATGTCCACTGTTCCACCTTGACCTTTGCACCCTGCCTTTATAGTTGGTGGAGCTTCTCTGCACAGCCTGCACCTTAGATCTTGACCTTGGCCTCCATGGCTCTTGTGCTCTGCCACTGTTCTTTTGCAGCTTTGATTAGCGGCGGCCATTACGGGGTCTTCACGGCCGCATCGTCTATCTGCGAGTGGAAAATGCTGTGTGGGATCGTTTCCCTCCGCACCGTTTGCCCCTCATCTTCTTCACCTCGGATTATTGGGGCCATTTGGCGTCACTGAAGTATTTTTTGATCTTTAATGTCTCACGACACTCTGCTGCTCCACTTGTGCCTCGTGCACACCTACAGGGAGAACTTCTTGTCTTGATATCTGCATCTTCTGTCACTTCCTGTGGCCACTTTATGATGCCAGCGGAGTGTCCTTTGATATCTTTGGGTGTCATCAATCTGTAGTCGTCATAGTGATTATAGATATTGTAACACTTGCACCTTTTCTGTTAATCTTAATGATGGATTTCAAAGTATCCACAGATTCTACAATAAAATATACAAATACAAAATAATCTCTATTTTGTTTTTAATGTTAATGTTTCACTTCTATTGTTGATTAATATTCTGACTCATTAATCCATACTCTGATACCAATATTTTGCAACTGCATCCAACTCCTGGGCTTCCTGCTGAGGAATGCAAACTAAACTTGAATATGAATTAACAATGCAAGGTGCAGTGTGAAAGCAAGGTGGCGCCACATTCAAAGACTAAAGGATCTTTGCAGGTAGAGGTCGATGAAAATGGTTTATTTGACTTTTGCAGTGTTGCGCCTCGAGATCAAAGGATCTGCTCAAAAGCAAAATACAAAGGGAACATTTGATACCGAACATTTTTTTACTATTTGAATGGTTGAAACTGAGTAAACCTATTCAGTGGACTTTGAGCACAGACTGTGGAACCAAAACGTTATCCCTGAAAAAATTATTGTTTAAATATATCATTAAAAATACTATTTTCTTTATATATTTTTTTCTAATGTACACGGTTTAACACAACAACGGGATTGTAAATTCAAAAAAAATATTGTTTTAATTTTCCCGGGTTAACCAAAGGAATCCGTGAGTGTGCCAAGTTACGTGACGTCATCCGTATCCACATCCACAAGTCACACCCCCTTTTCTCCTCCCGCCCGTTCGTCCCGCGTCCTCCTGCCGCCGGCCGCCGTCCCAACTCTCTGCTGAGGTACGTGAACCTTTTACCGCCATCGCTGACTTTTCGCAGATTCGTGGATGTGGTTGTTCGCGCGAGATGTGAACAAAGCCCGCGAAGTCCGTTTAGTTTCGAGAGAGGTCTCCGTCGTGTGACGACGTTTGGAAGAACGAGGTGTGGGAGGTTCTGCAGCGACGCCCTCAACTGGAGCTACTTTCAAAGACTTCACAGCACTTTGACTTTCACTGCTTTAGTCTGGCTGCACTGTGGGATATCAGTTTAATGTCCGTCTGTCTGTCTGCCTGTCTGTCTGCCTGTCTGTCTGTCTGTCTTTAGTCTGGCTGCACTGTGGGATATCAGTTTAATGTCCGTCTGTCTGCCTGTCTGTCTGTCTGCCTGTCTGTCTGTCTGTCTTTAGTCTGGCTGCACTGTGGGATATCAGTTTAATGTCTGTCTGTCTGCCTGCCTGCCTGCCTGTCTGTCTGCCTGCCTGTCTGTCTGTCTGTCTGCCTGTCTGTCCGTCTGTCTGTCTGCCTGTCTGTCTGTCTGCCTGTCTGTCTGTCTGTCTGTCTGTCTTTAGTCTGGCTGCACTGTGGTATATCAGTTTAATGTCTGTCCGTCTGTCTGCCTGTCTGTCTGTCTGTCTGCCTGTCTGTCTGTCTGCCTGTCTGTCTGTCTGCCTGTCTGTCTGTCTGCCTGTCCGTCGGTCTGTCTGTCTGTCTGTCTGCCTGTCTGCCTGTCTGTCTGTCTGCCTGCCTGTCTGTCTGTCTGTCTGTCTGTCTTTAGTCTGGCTGCACTGTGGGATATCAGCTTAATGTCTGTCCGTCTGTCTGTCTGCCTGTCTGTCTGTGTCTGCCTGTCCGTCGGTCTGCCTGTCTGTCTGCCTGTCTGTCTGCCTGTCTGTCTGCCTGTCTGTCTGCCTGTCTGCCTGTGTCTGCCTGTCCGTCGGTCTGTCTGCCTGTCTGTCTGCCTGTCTGTCTGTCTGTCTGTCTGTCTTTAGTCTGGCTGCACTGTGGTATATCAGTTTAATGTCCGTCCGTCTATCTGTCTGTCTGTCTGTATCTGTCTGTCTGTCTGTCTGTCTGTCTGTCTCTGTCCTTTCTGTTCATCCACATCTGTGTCTTTGTCCCTCAGATGTCTCTGAGCGACAGAAGTGATGAGGAGATCATCCAGCTGCTGACGGAGTACGGCATCAAACATGGACCCATCGTGGGTATGAAACTGAGACAACACACACACACACACACACACACACACACACACACACCGAGTTACACCTGTAATCATCACAGTTTAAAGAGTGTGTAGCTCTCAACCTCTTCTTTGTGTCTTTGGTCTGGACTTGTTTGATTTCACAGACTCTACTCGAGCTCTTTATGAGATGAAGCTGGAAAAGGCCATGATGGAGGCTCCGGGGAAAAACTCTGACAAGACCTTCTACAGGGAGGAAGGTAGAGTGCGCGCCACATCCCACCTCTTTAGATCGTGTATTAATGGGGAATGAATCGTGTGAATGACCATTCAAATCTCGACGGCACGGTTTTTGCCATTCACCCGTTTGCGCACATGAATACTAGAGATTTCACGGGCGCGGGTTCCACCTCTGGTTCCTGTCTGTC
Organism: Chascanopsetta lugubris; assembly: GCA_016785325.1. NCBI lineage: Eukaryota > Metazoa > Chordata > Actinopteri > Pleuronectiformes > Bothidae > Chascanopsetta > Chascanopsetta lugubris. The sequence continues at coordinate 27,674 of JAFBJT010000323.1, forward strand.
CTTACTGTTTTTAGGATTCAGAAAAAGACAATAATCACAGACTCAAGTCCAGCGAAGGACTGATCGTCTGCTCGTCTGTTCTCTTGTGTTTTTGCAGCGGAGGAAATCACCTACATCACCTACAACGAGCCGGTGAGTCTCCACCCTCTGTTCTGGTTCTGTCTCCTCCTCCGTCACTGCTCATCAATCATCCCTCAACCTTCTGTTTCCACAGGTCAGACATGAAGGATGTGCAGACATGTGAGCACAGACTCACCACACACAGCTCTCAGTGTTTTTACTGAGGGTTCCACACCAGGCGCCACCCGATCGCACCGACCCCAGGAAACGACAGTCCTCCTGCTCTGGACTCGTTTGTCACCTACACGATATTTTGTCGGCACAAAAACACAAAGTGAATCATTTGGAGCGAAACGTGCGCTGATGTAAAAGCGCCAGTGTCATTTTCTGAATAGAAGAGAAGGTTCTGTGATCACACTCTTAGCTGAATGTGCACCAGCGAGAGGACAGGGCTACATTTAAAGGTGCAGTGTGCGAGATTGTAACAATTCAGCTCGAGATACAGAAAATAATAATAATACAAACTTGGCGCGTTCTTTGCTTCCCTGCAGCGGAAGGAAGGAAGGTGAGCCTGACCACATTCTTTTTGTCTTGCGGTCGACCACAGTTTCTCCTGCAGCTCAGAGGAGTGAGGGTGAACGGATGGAGACACACTGCACCTTTAAGTGTTGACAGTTGAAAATGATTTAAATTCAAGAGATTTCAATGATCCTCAAATCCAATTTGACTTGATTATCAGCAAGGCCATTATTGTTGGAGCACTTGAACATAACGTTAGACCTGCTCCCGGTGTAAATATCAAAGGCTCATTCTCGGGTAATGAAAAGAAATCCACACATTCCACCGAAACATCAGTAATATTATTTCCTTTTCCTTTTCTGAAACAACAAATTGAAGAATAGATCTTTAATGTCAGCATCTGGTCGTTTGCGTAATAAAGTTATTTCTGCGCGCAGGCTGAGACGAAGAGGAAACGCCGAGATGGAAGAGGATGAGGGATCGGACAGCGACACAGAGTGAGACTTACTATAAAATCACAATCTGTATCTATGTTTGACCAGATGAGATCGATCCCTGACAATCTGCCCCATGTGCGTCAGACCCGCCATCCAGATGACGAGCGGCGCGGCCAATCACAGCGCAGGCCGGTCCCAGGAGCCGCTCAGGAAGTCGGGAGGCCGGTTGTGGAGGATGGTGCTGTTGGGCGCGTTGGGAGCTGCGCTCTACTACTTCTACTGCCGCATGGTGAAGAACCAGGAGGACGACAGTCCTGGGATCCTGTGACACTTGTTCAGATGAGTTTTTTTATATTTCCTCTCAGTTAATGATCAAAGAGATTCGGGGAATTTTTTTTCTTGATTGTTTTCTGGTTGTTTATACACAGTCCGACCACTGTGGCTAAGAAAAGTAGGGAATTGAATGCGCTCCTCGGGCTGGTTATAGTCTGTTCTTTCACAAAATCTCTCCAGATCCCCCCCAAAAAACCTGCGGCCCCCCCCCCCTGCTGTATCGCACGTGGCTAAATCCACCCAAGAAGATTTCGTCCTTAAATGTGGTCTTTCCATGAGATGTGCAGACTCTGCGCAAAAGAGAACTCTGCTCATTCCTGTCCTTTCCTTTCTTTGCTAGCTTCCAAAAACGCTGCACTTGTGTTTTCTTTCATTTGACTGCAGCTTTTCTACATTATATAATGTGCAATCTGTTCTTGTGAAATTCACATGATGTCATGTGAGTGGAGGTGATTCTTTCGCATATGCAAAAAGCAACTTTTTTTTTTTTTACATTTTATTAAAAATTTAAAAAATAACCAAGACAACAATATCAGTGTGGGAATCTTTGGTCAAAACAACATGAGAGAACCGGGTCAACGGGACAGAATAAGCACCAGACTTCTGGGTCATTCTCGATCAGAGGTCCATCAACATCAGATTTACACTTTACTAAATAACGCACAGATTTACACAACCTAAAGTCCTGTTCAGGCCCAATCGGGTCAGCCTGAAGCTGAGGTTGTGTATTGTCGTTCTAGAGATTTATAATGACAATTTACACCACTTAAAGGTGCAGTGTGTAAGATTTGGAGACATCTAGGTGCAGTTCCATGTGGTATGTATTCATCACTTCACCCTATG
>JAFBJT010000331.1:8833-35322 GCA_016785325.1 Chascanopsetta lugubris
CATTCAATATTATGCATCTACTAAGGCCTTATCTGTTTTACTGTACATGTGTCTTCAGAGATGTATTGAGGAAATGAGCCTTTAAGGTCTCAGGGAGCTGACTGGTCGACTCCTGGAGAGGCAGCCATGTTGATTCAGGATGCACTAATGAAGTATCACGCTGGCATGGTGCCCCACCTTCTGCTGGAATGCCAGGAGGACCACTTGTGGCACTTGTAGGGGCACATCCATGGAGCAGGCATCTGCAAACCTCACTATTATCACACTTCCCCCTGTATTGCATTGAAGAAGGTTGTTCACATGTTCAGCGACAGCACATGAGGACGTCACTGTATTAGAACATATTAGTCTGTGGATGACAACAGGGAGAACCATTATTCATCTTATTTACTCATTTATATTTTATTTACTGGTAATACGTCTCCATGGAAACCAACCTCGTCATTCTGACTAGTCTTCGGTGTCTGGAAGATCAGGAAAACTCATATTGAACTTTTCTGTTGTCTTTACTATCATTTACTTTGAATATCTGTGATTCATTTTATGCACATGAAGTGTTGACATTGTTTGTCATTTGAACTCATTCAACTGTTGTTCTACTAAATATCAATAAAGAAAAAAAAAGATGGGCTTTTATCATTTTGAAATCGCTTCATAGATGTATTGATGAAATGACAGAAAAACACACTAACAGAACAATCCAGCTCCATGGAATTGAGGTCCTGCTGAAAAATCAAATGAACCTTTGCTGAAGACTGTGGGCTTTTGGGACCTCTGACCTTAGTCTGGACACATCTCTGTAAAAATTAAAAAAAAGATTTTCAATAATACCATCCCTCCAATGACAATATGAAAAACAGGAGACAACAATGTAAAGAAAAACAAAGAATGGGTGTAGGGGATGCAAAGAAACAAAGTCAATGAGGCTGAGTCTGTACAGATTGGTTTTAAATAAAATATAAAAAGCTGAGCTCATTCTACTGCGGTAGGAAATATGTTGTAAACAAACGTGACGGCACAGGATGCATTAGACAGTCAATTGGACAGTATGTTCGCATACCGGCAGTCTTGTGCATTTGTTGACAAGCTACGTTAGCATTGCTAGCTAGTTAGCTAGCTTCATTTTCAGCGTTGTCGTTTCTAAATGGCACCTTACCTTTTCAAGTATTTTTTTCTCAGGGTTCTCCAACAAGTTTCCGCTTCCGGTGTAGAGGTAGCACGGGATCGTCTACTTGTCTGGCAGATACCGAGTCAGGGTGGTCCTCCATTGTCCTCCAGGTGGTCTAGCATTGCGATTTACTCACGAGGGAAATGTCGAACGTATTACAAAAGGCTCCCATGTTGATATCCTCTTGTATGTGCGGTGCCAAAGAAAAACAGCCACTGCGCATGCGCGGGAAAGTCTCTATGTCCCTGCACGTCTATTGTACTGTCATGGCGTCTATACCGGAAAATACATTTATGGTGGTCATCCATGATACATTTATTTTTTAAATGTTTATATTACTTATTTAAGAAACACTTTGGTTTATGTCTTGTGTTTATTACACAATTAAACAGTTTTGAACAATCCAATAAATCCCACACTGTACCTGTAAGGGTTTAATTAACCCTTTAATAACCCGTGTATATACTGCACATATACACACACCAATATGTATATATATATATATATGAATTGAGTAGAATAGAAAATATATGGTTATATCAGTGTTTCCCTGATTACATCATCACCTGAAGATGCAAACTGTTTTCATTGTCCTTTATATTTACAAAAGCAGAGCCTCTGTACATAGGCGGCCATGTTGCATCACCATGTGTCTACAATGGCTCTGAATGGACAAACTTAACGCCTTAGTTTTAATGGGTGCTACCATAGGTTCTCCTGCATGCTTGCAGGGGAAAAGAGCCACTAGATGTCGCTATTTGCAACACACTGTGCCTTTAAATCTGATTTTTACCTTAGCCTCATGTCCTGCTCTGAAATTCATGTCCCTGTCATCTGTTGTCTCCGGGATCTAACACTGGACCGTACATTGAAGTTGTCTGACTTCCTGTTTTCCTTCCTCACTTTTTTTTTTTTTTTTTTTTTTTACAGCGGACCTGGAATAAAAACAAATGCAGAACATAAACTGAGATTTTCATAAAACTTTTAATTCAATTGTTTCATTCAAGACCATTAACAAAAAAAAAACAAAAACATGAGAACCTCCGAGCGTGGTTCAAATGAAGCCCGGTGATTTGAAATAAATTTTTTGACTAACTTACATGTGCAGAGGCACAAGTTCACCCACCATTTCTCCAGAGCATTAGCTGATATCCTGATTTTTTTTCTTTAATTATTTTCTTTATTTTATGGAGTTGTCTAATACTTTCTCTGTATTTAAGTTAATTGTTTTCATAACATCTCAAGTTTGAACTTCCACTAAGAAAAAAAAAAAAGGAAAAAAAAAAGCACACATTACATACAGTATAGTCCAACCCACAGGTTTGGGATGCATATCAGTATTATTTCTACTAGAAAAGTCAGCCACCATAAGATTGTTCAGAATATTTTGTGGTGGTTGGCTGAGAACAGGATACATCTTTTTTGTTTTTTATTCGTTTATCTATTTTTTATTTCACTTTGATATTTTAGGCACCTTATTCTTACTTAATTCAATATTAGCAGATTGAGTTTCCATGAAAAAAATGTGCAAGAGAGGGGGGGGAAAAAAAGGTACATAGTATAAAAGAACTGCAGATATAAGATGCCACGAGGAATTCTGCACCCGCGAAGAAAAAAAGAAAAAGAAAGAAAATTGCTTAGAAGAAGAGCATGTGAATACCGAAAAGGTATCTAAAGGCTCCGGACCGCTAAGGTAAATCTTGTTAGACTAACTAGTTTTGACATTCACATACACCACACGAACCTTTGCTTTCACTTCAGCTCTTCAATAAAGCATTTTTTTAAACTGCTCAAAAAAAACGAGCAGTGAAGAATCCTCAGTTTAAGCTCACGCATATGAGAAATATGATCCTCCTCATGGAGGGAACTTTTGCTTTATATACGTTTTTGTAGGAAAGCAGACAGACAGAACAAAAGGGGGGAAACTCCGGAAATGAAAACCATTTTTTTTTTTGAAATGTTTCCCTGTGGGGTCAAAGAGCAGACGTGACGGAACAGAAGAGACATGCGGACAGACCACTCTTTCACCCAGGCAGACGACAAGTCAAATAGGGACAGGTGCAGAATTCCAGACAGAGCAGATTCAATAGAGAGGGATACAGACAGCCACACAGTCATCACTCTGATTTTTGGAGGGGGCGGGGACAGGAGGGGGACAGGGGAGGGGCCCTCAGAAACAAATATACCTCCGTTACACACCTACCACTTCTAGGACACACCTCTCACACGCACACACACACACACACACACACACATTCCACTGACAGCAGTGTGGACTCTGTATCAAGTACATCATACATTGGGAGGCAGCAGGGAATTATGGAATAAGAAAGGTTCCCTTCGCAGGTATCAATGGGGTGGGGAGGGGGCGGGGCACAGATTACACATGCTGATTACTGTATGCATGATTTTTTTGTGTATTCATTTGTGTGTACAAGCACGTGTCAAATCAAATTCCCTTTTCTCCTGCTGTTGGGACAGCATCCCATCAATACTGAAGGGGGGGAGGGAGGGGGAGGGTAGGGCGGGGCTTAGGGTGGGGGCTGTGTATTGCTCAGTCGATGACGCCAGGCTGACGAGTCTTGCGCTCCACGCTGAAGCCCTGCACAAGAAAGGATGAGATTATGTAACGTCCGACTCATTCATTCATTCATTCATATGTGGTGTAAATAAATATCGATTTTTGTTTTCTACTAAAAAAGGCGCAGTGTGTGAGATCTGGTGACATCAAGCGGTGAATTTGCATGTTGCATCCATCACCTCACCCTCACCCTTCAGAACGTGAAAACTAAAACTGAATTCACTGTACGTCCATCTGACTCACAACATCAACTCCTTGAGATAAAAAAAAAAAGTACATTTCTAAGCTACAATCCTTTCAAAGGGAAAATAGCAGTCGATCAATCCATACCTTTGTATTGTCAGGACCTCGTGGCTGTCTCACAATGACCAGACGAGGAGCACTGGCGTCATCAAGAGTGATGCTCTTCAGTCGGTTCACCAGGCGGTCGGGGCGAGGAGTCGCCACAGGTTTAGGACCCTCACTGCAAAGTTAAGAGGGGGACAGCCATGAACCGAACACATTCAGACAAAGATCCTCTTGGGTCGCCCGGCCAAGTTCCTACCTGACTCTGCGTACGTTGCAGGCACTACATTTTCCTGTACGTTGATTGAGGACGACAGAGAACTCCACCTCATCCCCGGTTTGGAGCTCCAGGCCGTCTTGCACCTCTTTTACGTGGAAGAACAACTTCTTGCTCTCCCCCACCTCATATGTGATGAAGCCAAACTATGGGAAACCAAACCGAACATTGACGTCACTCGCTCATATCCTCATATGATGCAGAAACTCTTTTGTTGCTTTACAACGCATCGCGGGGTGTCCAGGGGTCACCATCAGTCTCACTCACACTCGCTGTAGGTTTTCGCAAGGACAGTTTAAATCGCCCTGCACGTTTTTCTCATTTTTTTTGAGCACATCATCAACAGCTCTGACAGTCTTTGCGCATTGTACTTTTCTATTGCTAAAGTTACTATCATATTTATGTTAATTACCCGTTTCCGTTTGACAGTTGCTGTTCTGATTCAATCTATACAGCCTGTTTTGAATTCTTCTATATCGAGTTAATGCCTGGTTCAATGTATAGTTTTTCTTATTCAACGTTCACACTAATTACAATCATGTCATGGAAATGCTTGGTTCTATGTATAGTTTCTTCTGATTCCATTTTAACAGTTGTTTTTCACTTACTTTTACATCATTCAATGTATAGTTTTCCCGATTCCATTTTTACAGTTTGGCTTTACTTAATAACAATGACCAATTATAGCTGCAGTGTGTGCGATTTGGTGACCTCTAGAGGTGAAGTCGCATGTTGTATCCATTACTTCACCCTCACCCTTTCTGAACATGCAGGAGAACCTGTGGTCGTTATTGAAACTCAAAAAATGTTTACTCCAGTAAAAACCATTACATTACTCATTTTAGGGGAATGGAAAAAAATAGAACATTTATGTTTTTATAAATTCAAGAAAAGTCAATGTGTAATTGTTTTGTAATATTTTTAGAGGTGTCAAAATATCACACACTGCACCTTTAATTATTACACATTTGGTAATTTGGTCATTTAAAATTCATGCACCGTGTTACTCATATATCGGGTCTCATTCATTCTTTGAAAATATATATTACAGTTTAGATGGCTCTTATAGTGTTTGCTACCTTTTATAAAATCTCGCATCCTTCTCTGTACTTGAATACCAACTCATATTCCTTATGCCCCTTACTAACCTGTTTTCTGCTGCAATGTATGCTACTGGAAGCTTGAATTGCCCCTGGGATCAATAAAGTCTCTCTCTATAAAAAGAATAATGGAAATAAACAATCACTACCTGGTCTTTGACACACTCCACATAGGCTCGACGCTGAGGGACGACAATACAGGCCATCTTCTGCCCGGTCTGGGGGACCGTGCAAATCTGAAACTTGACCAGCTCTCCTTTCTGCAGACAATCTGCCTTGTTGGACATACCCATGATTCCAAAGGGGTAATTCTGACCTTTAGTTCCACCTGCATTCAAAACATAAATAAGGCGATGTCATTTGGATTCAATGCCCAGATCGACTTTTCTCATAACGCGATACCGACCTTCCTCCATGACCTCAATAAGCCCTTGGTACTCTGTTTGGGAGGGGTCTACGCTGCGTAAAGGACGGATGACTTTACCCGTCATCACTGTTGTACCAATATCATCGCCAATGCCGTTCACTGGGGAGAGACAAGACTTTAATTTGAATTATTTGAAGAAATCAGCATTAAAGGCGCAGTGTGTAAGATTTCGGTCATTTTTGTCACTTCTAAAAACCTAAAATTTTTTTATTACAGACTAACATCTTTATGAATTCAGTCACCTTAATGTTTTATTTTTTCCATTACCCTTAAATGGGCCCATTAATTTGTATTAACAGGTGGAGCAGGTCCTCTCTATGGGGACCACCATGTTTTTACAATAGCCCAAAGTGGACATATTAAACATCTTTTGAGTTTTAATTGCAACTGAAGTCTACCACAGGTTCTCCTGCATGCTTAGGATACAACATGCAACTTCACCTCTAGAGGTCACAAAATCTTCCACACTGCACCTTTAAATGAACCATCCTCATACCTGCAGCCACTTTAGTAACCTTCTCCGCACTGACTTTATTTCCTTTTCCTTTAGACAGAGTGTACTCCACCGTGTCGCCCAGGTCCAAACTGTCCACATCTCCACACATTTCACTGGAGGAACACACACAAAGATGTAAGTATGAATTTGCGAATCTGATATAGACAAAGACAAAACTGCATTTTTTAAAGATTAAGACCAGCACCTGTAATGAAAGAAAATCTCTTGGTCGTGATTTGCTGTCTCGATGAAACCAAAATTGTCCTTCAGCGTGGCAACAAATCCGTGCAGTCGCTTGGCGTTGGAGGAGTTGCGGTTCAGGACTCTGATGGAGACGGCACTCTGGTGGCCAGTTCGCTTCACTTCGTTGATGGAGAATTCCACCTAGTGGACAAACCGACACATGATATGGTTACTTGAAAAGAATCCCTAAAACGTTTCGTTGACACATTTGGCTTCAGTTGTAATTTGGTGCCCTTTTCCTCGACTATGTTAACAGTTTTATTCAAAGGAGCAGTGTGTAACATTTGCCAACATCTAGAGGTGCAGTTACCTACACACACCTAGTCACACTTACCTTTCTGAGCATTTAGGAGAACCTATGGTAGACTTCAGTTGTCATTAAAACTCAAAGATGGTCGTTGAGTATGTCCTGCTCCTCAAGTGCAATGTAGAATGTAGATATACATTCATGGGCTCATTAAAGGGGACCTATTGTGGTTTTCCTCTCTTTTGGAGTTAAACACACTGTTGTAGTGTAGACGTATCACTAATAAACCGGTCACACCCACATAAAATGACCTAAACGCATGTTTGAGTCATTCAGCAAAGACGGTGGCAGCTTCAGCAGGAGCAGCAACGTCCGCTGCTCTCAACACATTTGTGATGTTACAAATGTAGTGCGGGTGTTTGCGTGTCTGCACTGGAGGAAGTCAATCAAACAGAGGCACTCTCCAAGCTAACTAGGGGGCTCGAAAGGGCACGTGATCTCGCAATGCATTGTGGGCCGCCGGTGCCATTTTAGCAGGCAACAGGCTTTGTTTACATTGCTGAGTTAGATATGATGCTGCAGAGACAGAGGCACAAAGACGGGGATAAATGGACCGAACAAAACATAAAGGTGATGGACCGAATCAACAAGCTGGACCCTGTTCCGAAGCGTCGGTATCTCAAAAAAAAATGAGTCAAATTGGTCCATACAAGAACCACGACTGGACAAGAGATTTAAATGACCTGCCGACATTGTCCGAAGCTGAGCTTGAGCTCTATCTCGACAATGGAGTTAGTTATTATACCGGCGAAGAATTGAGTCTTTAAGGGCTCATGGACTAACGGACTTTGGGTTGGTGCAAGACCTCCAGATGTTCCGCGTTAAAGAGAAGACTGTCGTAATTTCTGAGGTAAACAACACGCTTTGACCTCACCGAGTCCCACGGTGCTGCTTGTTTGTTTGCTTTTGACGAACGTATGTTGGCGTCTGCTGGACACATTTGTTTCAAACAATCTATAGTTTAAGCCTGGAATCCACTCTTTGGCTTCCGTTATCCTCATGGCTAGCTCAGGTTAACATGTCAGAGCACAGTGGGACTTGGAACCAAGCAGTCTAATTATATCTGTAATCATTTCATTGTACGCTTGAAAGGACATGGTGTTTTTTCACGGCCATCCTCCTCCCTCGAAACTACGGAAAGTATATGTGAAATAAGGTAACAAAGAGTTCATATTTATATATAATATATTCATAGTCCTTGCATGTGTTTGGATGTTTACGGTTCGGATGGTCCACTCTCAGATTCTGGGTCAGATTTCGGCTCGAACATATACGGACGCACACTTATGTTCATCTGTTAAACTTGATTAGTTCTCCTTGCTATGTGTATGTTTAGCAGTGAAGGCTGCCGGCTGAGAGCCGCCTGCGAGGGTGAAACATGCTTGCTTAGAGGGCAGGACTAACCTACATTTTCAGCCAATCTGGGATTGCCTACCGATCAGCCAATCAGGAGATAGTGAGGTTTCAGGAGGGCAGGGTAGGCCCTTAAAAGGGCTCGTTTAAAAAAAAAACAAACAACGCATTTCAGAGCCTATGAATAACGTTTACCATCACAATAGAGGCTAAAGAACAAATAGGAAGCCCCTTAAATGGGCATAATAGGTCCCCTTTAAAGGGTAATGGGAAAAAAAGGAAACATTTAGGTGATTCATGAAAATATTAGTAGGTGATTGTTTTGACATACTTTTAGATGTGAGACAATTGACCAAAATCTTACACACTGCACCTTTAATTGACGAGGATGTGTAGCTACCTTATCTCCAGCCTGTGGGTAACTTCCTCCCTCTAGATCTTTAGCATGGTATGGCACAGTGAGCTTAACTCCGCAGTCTTCATATGCAATTACTCCTTCCTCCGATTCCTGTAGAAATAATAAATAAAAATAAAGTAAGGGACAGTACATCAAATTGAATCATCACGATGTTTGATCCAGGTGAAATGTTTCAGTAATATTTGTTTAAATGATGTCATCAGAGGATTTAGAGAGAATGGTCATATTAGAGGGTGCTGTGCACACTACACAAGCATGTGTGTGCAGTGTGGAGTAGAGTGTAGAAGCACAGGTGGATTAGCATTAGCCTCTACTATAACAGCTCTGGGTTACCGCACTGATGCTCCCAAGCATTCAGTGATTGTATCAACCAAGCGGCAACATCCAAGGTTGGCAGGATGAGTCCAATAGGGAGGTGGAAAAACTTGCAGTTCACAGGGTGGCCACTTGAGGCTGGCTCCAAAAGCGAGTCAATCCCCATAGACTCCCATGTTAAAATTGTCTACTTTAGAGGTGAATGGAACATGTTTAGCGCCTGGTCATATGTTTTTTCTCTTTGAAATTGCGCATAATTAAGGGGGGTGGGCTCTTGAGTGACACCTGGGCCGACCTGGCACCTTCTGTGCATGTTGATACAGCACCACGAGCCCACCCTCGCTCTTCCTGTGCTCCACCTCTTTGCAAGTTTTTGCATGAAAGAAAGTAGGAGTTAGGCATCGGCAGGAACCACCCACTATGAGCCTCATCAGCACTCTGCAGAAGAAACCTATGGGTAACGTCAGGGATGCTGCACAGTGCTTCCACCAATGATGTATGGATCAATTAGTGATCAAACACCATGCTATCGTCTGTTGCTCGTGGCCTGTGAGGACTGACCTTTTCTAAAACTTTGGCCTTGGGAAAAACGAGAAAAACAAGACAGGAAGTGACAAACAGCATGTTTTTAAAAAAAAAAGAAAATTGCTCATCTGCTGATTTTTAGTTTCATCTAGGGTCTCTGGATAGGTTAGTGATCTGAATACGCTTCCAGATTTGATCTTGAAAACAAGCATCATCACTCATTTGTGAGAAAAGGTCATGTGACCTCATGCATCAACTCTCACTCCTACCTTGTCTTTTTTCTAAAAGCAACAAGGGACATGAAGAGGAGGAGGAGGTAAACCAAAAGAAAGCAGAGAGGAAAATTAGAATAAAAAAGAAAAAAAGAATAGTAGATTCGGGCTGGACCAAGTGTTAGATTCTATAATATCTGTGATTATCATACCTTCTCCTTGCCCTTGGTGGGACTAGCATTCTTGGCAGAGACTGAAATCACTTCCTTCTCCACCACGCCATAGAATCGCTGCTCAGACTGGGTATGGAAAGACACTGTGCCCTTGGGCAGCTTCTTGATACGCACGGCATGGTTCCTCTGAGCAGACAGCATATCCTGGCAACGGCACAACAATCAATTTCATTCGTTGTGGTTGGAGGGACGATCGGAATGATGCTTGCTTTTAGAATTATTTACACAGAATACATACTTTGGTGTAAATCTTATTAACGGGACCTACAGGCACAACAGTAAACTCCACTTCGTCCGAGATGTGAAGTTGGGTCTCCTCCAGCACTTCACTGAAGTGAAAGAACATCCTGGCATCCCGGTCCACACACTTAATGAAGCCAAAGCCGTCCCGTATGGCTGCAATCACCCCCTGTGAAGAATGGTGGTGGCACAGTTAACGTCTAAGAACAAGTAATCGCCAACAGTCCACGTTCTCGTTTGTGTTGCTCATTTTTTGACCTGGGCATTTCACGAGTCACTTGCAAGCTTTACTTTTTTTATACTTAAAGCTAGGTAAAATTGCCCAAAATTGGCTATTATTTTGAAATGCTGCCATTTCCTGCGTGAGTGATTCTGTCATGCTGGATGTTTACATGCAGGTAAGCACAGCGGTGTCCGTTGGTCTCCACAGTGCTTCCCCTCTCTTTCTAAGCCTTCGCAATAAAAGTCCCACTTTAAAAAAATTAAAAAAAACGCATTCATTTAGAGCCCCATTTGCTTTTAAAATTGGTGTTTTTTTGCAATTCTGATCATAAGGAAACTGTTTATATTTTTTCAAATGGACTGGTATTCAAATTTTATGTTAAATCATTTTCCTGAGAAACATTTGATAATGATACCAATTATAAAGTTGTTTTCATATCCATCTGGGTTTCTTGATAAGATGGTGTTTGGAGAAATTGTTACAGAAATAAAGATGATATAGATTATACATAAATAAATAGCCCACGAGACATTTTCAATAGTTTCATGGAATGACAACAACAGGTATTGATTTAAACACCTGGTTTAACCGTTCCTTACCATTTCGCGTGTCTCCTTGGTGAAGTTGAAGGTGTCAGGGAGGATGTCGATGTTGGTGGCCCTCTCCAGCTTGTCTCTGCGGTCAGTGGAGATGTTGAACTGAATGTGGTCACCCTCCAGAAGGGTGACTTTGGATTTTGTGTCCTTCTCGCCAAACGGCAGCTCTTTGTCAGAGAATCCAATCCTGGCACTGATGCGACCTGGCAGTGGGTCGTTCTGTGGATGTAGAAGAGATACAGATCCTTAGCTGAGAGCTTCGTGCTAAGATTCCTCGGATAAGTAAGAATCCAAATGATCCACTTGCCTGGTTTTTAGTGGGGACCTTGGGAATGACCTTTACTACAGTGCCTTCGAATTGCTCGATGCTGATGTCCTCGAAGATGACTGTTCCTTGAGGGAGCAGCCTTACATCGGTGGCTACTTCTTTACCCTGAGACACAACGACAAGTATTTTAACTCTCTAAACCACATGTGTCAAAGCCGTGGCCCATGGACCAAAAGTGGCCCGCAAGATCATTTTACATGGTCCGTGAGAGCTTATAGGCATATGAGTGTCTAAAAACACAAGTCTAAAGAATACATTGCCCACGAACTCTGTAATTACACATGCCACTTTTTATGTGTGGCAAGATATTCACTGTGTTTACATTTTCACTTGTATGTAAATACATATACAATATTTGAAACTTGAATAACTGATAAATACAGTATGAAGACATATATTCTACACGTGCAGTGTGTAAGATTTGGTGACATCTTGTGGTGACTTTACACCCATCACCTCACCCTTACAATCATGCAGGAGAATCTATGGTAACCCTCGATTGGCATTAAAACTCAAAATATGTTTAGTCCATCCACTCTGGGCTACTGTAAAAACATAGCTGCCCTGCAGAGTGGACCTGCCCCTCATGTAAATATGCATTAATAGTCTCATTTAAGGATAATGGGCAAAGAATGGTGCATATAAAGTCATATAATCATTTGGTCATCTTTTTTCTATGAATAGAAGTGACAAAAGTTACAGAAATCTTACACACTGCACCTTTAAGTAGTAATTACGTTTAGTCACACAATTAAAACCGGGCCCTTGAGAGCAACCATCATGCTGATGTGGCGCTTGGTGAAAATGAGTTTGACACACCTGCTCTAAACACATAACACAGGCATATTGTGATGAAATCCCTTGACGGTACAGTCATAAAGTGCAACAACGCTTACATTTCTGTCCTTGATGGTGAACTCCACATCATCTCCAGCCTGCAGAGCCTCCAGATCGCCCTTGAACTCACTGTAGTGAAAGAAAATCTCCTTCACCACGTCGGCTCTCTCGATAAATCCAAAAGCCTCCTAGGAAAGCACGCAGGATTCAACAGCCCATTAGTCAAAATACATACAAGGAAATCAGAGTATGTCCAGCTTGCTCAAATTGAAAAACCAGGGCATTGCACCTTTGTTGCACACACCACTCCCTGGCACCTCATCTGCTTCTTCTTCACCAGCTGAATATTGCGAGCGCTGACGGCGCCGGTACTAAAAGAGAAACACATTGTGAAATATTACATAATCAACATAGAACCAGTTCTGACACGCTGATGTGGAGACTCACTGCTTGTTGGTATCCATATAGAAGCTGACTTTGTCACCAGTGTCCAGGTGAATATTTCCCTCAACATCATCAGTGGTATAGGTAAGGTAGAACACTTCCTGTAATAATAGAATCAAGTTCATAAGATGAGAACTTTGTCAGAAGTTCCTAAATCCATTAATAATAATTGTAATCATGATTCATCAACCTCATCAAATCTAAATAAAATATCCCATGAATGACTCCTACGTCTATTCTATGACATGTTTGATAGTGTTCTTGTCAAATTGAGCCAATTTATATTCTAACAGAAACATTATTACAATTTTATGAAATGAAAATATTGTCTTCCCGACACTCCATGGTCTTAGTTAATTTCTTTTATAAAGTTTGGTCGCACATTGCAATCCACGCCACAGCCCTTACCCCATTCCTTTCATAACACACACTGCCCGTGGGAACCTGCATGGGACCAGACTTCCCATCCAAATGTGCTGGAATGGATGAGACAACCTGCAGAAACATGCGGGGGGCAATTTGAGATAGGGGGTGGTTAGCATACAGATGTCCTCATTTTCATCGTAGAAACACGTAACAATATTTTTGCACATATGATGGATGGTATTGATCTCGACTAAATGTCATTGTAAGAAATTTTTTGGGTGTCTATAAAGCACCGTCTACGGGTTAGAAAGATGTGCTGCAGTGCAATCCTTCTAAAATATCTACATCTGGCTAGTTCATGTGTGCTTTAAGGTGGAATATCAATGTGCAATTTGTCATGTGAATGCATTATAAGATTAGCACAGTCAATCAAATGTTAAAGGTGCAGTGTGTAAGATTTTTGTGATTTTTTTTGTCACTTCTAAAAATATTGTTAAACATTTACATACTGCCATTTTCATGAATTTATACTCTCCTAAATGCAGATTGTTTTCCCTCATTGCCCTTAAATGAGCACATTAATGTATATTTACATGAGGAGCAGATCCTCTCAATGGGGGCCACAATGTTTTTACAGCAGCCCAGAGTCGACATACTAAACATCATCTTAGTCTTAATGACAACTGAAGTCTAAAATAGGTTCTCCTGGGGGTGAGGCGATGGATACAACTTCACCTCTAGATGTTACTAAATCTTACACACTGCACCTTAAGGACCAACCATGAATAATGAACCTAACAGGTCAGTCTGGTAAGAAACACCAGTGCCTTCACCTACTGAACTCAATAACGGAACAATTAGGTCCAATAACTCATGTAATTTAGCTCTGAATGTGCGTTAAAACATTCAGCACCTCCACAAAACATGCATGTTATCAAATCTTTCAGATTTTTTTTTTATCTCTAAATGTGCTTAAATTTGACAGTGTACTAAGATCAGGCACCCCGAGCCCAGAGTGCAAAGGGGTGGGTCATGTAGAATGTTCAGTTGACAGACAAAGACAGAACCAAAAATAAAACGGTGTTCCTTAACTGGATGAATATAACCATGCAGCACAGTAAAGGGATAGGCGTGCAGGTCTGGCCCCACCTGGCCCGAGATGCGCTCCTCTGGCAGCACCTCTGGCTTTATCTTAAGCAGCTTCACTGCTATGGGCTTGCCAGTGCGCCTGTCAGAGGATACCTCAAACTCCACATCATCTGTTGGGAGAGAGAGGCAGAGACTGAGCACACTGCAAATGAGAGAGAGAGACATGTCATGGTTGATGACGATCTTATACAGCCTGTTAACAATGGCGACGCCGACTTGACAGCGTTGTGTGCATCCCCCCGTGGACAAATATGAAATAGCATTGACTTTTATTAAATAATTGCCATTAAAAAGTGTAGTGTGTAAGAATTTGGGCCATTTTTGTCACTGACAATATTGCAAAACAACTACATACTGATTTTTTTAAATTTTATTTATCCACCATTAACCTTAAATGATCAGGAAAGGGTCCCCCTCTATGGGGGCTGCCATGTTTTTACAGTATCCCAGAGTGGACATAGAAAACTTCTTTTGTAACAACTCAGGGCTACCATGGGTTCTCCTGCATGTTAAAGTGAAGGGTGAGGTGCTGGATACAACATGTAACTTCACCAATAGATGTTCCCAAATCTTACTCACTGCACCTTTAAGGTCTCATGTTGCCGGCTGGATTGGAGCCTCTAGCAGGCCGGTTTTTGCCTGTGAGCCCAATGTTTGATACCCCTGGTCTACCCTCACAGCCAGATGAGACATAAAGTTGTATGTTGTATCCATCACCTCACCCTCACCCTTGTGAACATGCAGGGGAACCTATGGTTGACTTCAGTTGTGATTAAAACTCAATAGATGTTGCGTACATACACTTTTACTACTGTAAAAACATGGCAGCCCCTGTAGAGAGGACCCGCTCCTCATGTAAATATACATTAATGGGCTCATTTAAGGGTCATGGGAAAAAAAATCAAAGTTAGGTGATCATACATTAATGAAAATGTCATGTGATGATGCGGGTACGCAATTGTTTTATAATATTTTTGGTAGAAGTTACGAAAATCGCTGAAATCTCACACACTGCACCTTTAAGACACGTGATTGGTGGTAACAAAAATAGCCGACACAAGTGGTCACATAATGCCGTGCATATCCGCTGTGGGTTCTGTCTGAAAATGAATAACGAGACGCGCACTAATTTTTGGTAATGCTACTCGACTTTAGGAAATCAGCGATGATTACCAATAGCTGCTTTCAGACACAGAAAGGAGCCGTCAGAGCCTCCTATTTATCTCTAGAGGAGGTGCATGTGCGAATACAAATGTCCAAGTCAGAGCCTTCAGAGGAGTCGAATGTAACGCGAGATAGTTTAGATTAATTATGTAAATCAGGGGCGTCACACATATGGACCGCGGATCAAAACTGGCCCACGCGGTGACTTGGAAAAGTGTAAAAATGACAGACAGGAGACATTGGGATCAAATTAGGGCGTACGCAGCCCCTGAACTGAAGTGAGTTTGACAGCCCTGCATTGTGATACTCTCTACACACTTATTGAACACCACACTGAAACATATCAATATCCCCAGGTGTAAGACAACTAGTGAATGCTTTTCTACAAGTTAGTGAAGATGAAGAAAAGCTGAGCTTTTAGTGACTAGATGAGATGCTGAGATACCAAGGTAAGTTGCCAGAACAGCAGCAATAGATTCCTTATACACAGTTCAGACTGCTTTCCATGAGGTATTCATGACAAACGCAAAGGTCCTAACCTCCTATTTTAAGGTCCTGCAGGTTGCCATTGTACTGAGAGCAGTGGAAGAAGAGACGATCCTGACGTTCGGAGCACTGGATGAAACCATAGGACGTCAGAAGCTTCTCCACCACACCCGTCTCTCTGATTCCGGGCCCTGAGCCGTTAGCGTACGCGGTGTGTCCATTGTTATGGAGCATTCCTGGGTCGAAACTCATCTGAGGGGGGAGAAGAGAGGCAAGTGTTGAATCTGGATTTGAAAGTAGGGTGAACGCTGATAAGAAAATGTAGCTGTAATTGAAAGCAGGGTTTAATGGCAACAAAATAAAGACACAATTTCACAACATGCAGGTAACAGCACATTTCAAGGCATAATGGGGAGGAAAAATCAAAATAAAGCTACGACAGATCCCTCTTGGGCTATGTGGTTGTTTACAGAGGAATGAAACATATTTTTCAAATGTTATGTTGTCGTCAATGCTACAGTAGATACTAAAAATATTTCAAACAGTTATCTCATGCACTACAAAGTCAAAATTCACACCATGTGATTTTAGTCCTAATAATTCCATGCAAGTTCTTAAACCTTCCTTCTTCCAATAAGCCACAACAAAATTGCAGAGTCATCCTCGCTCGACCTATCCACGCCAATTCCAAACCATGCCGTCAGCACAAAGTCATGTGACACACCAGCGGGTTAAAACAAAAACACCCATCAGAGTGGGCACCAGCGATCATGCCCCGCCCCTTACTGATCTCTGATACAAGGGGGTCCGCTTGTGTTTTTTGCTTCCTGGGTGGGGGTGGCAAGACATGGAGGAGGAGCGGGGAATAGACATGGGGGCTGTGGAGGTGGAGGGGGCGGAGCCAGTGTTGCGAGCCACTGGAGGTTCAGAGGAGCCTCGTTCCATTTCGGATACAGAGGGTAGGACTCGAATGTGCTGTTGGGAGGAGGAGGAGGCGACAGCTTTGATACATAAAGTGCACACCAAGCAAATGTAGCTGCTTACAAAACACGCCATTTACACACAAGGGAATTCCATTATATTTAACCACGACACACGCAACACTCAAGCTTTTGAGTAATCCTGAGGTCAATAACATACCAAACCACAAAGCCAAGGGACACTTAACAAAGTCTGCTACCATGACGCCATCATGGCGGATGTAAACACAGCTAACGCACGACTTTTGAGAGTTCAGATCTGGTGTATGTGAGGTTTGTTTACATCTTCTCAGAGCTTCTGATCTGGCATCCATTTCCTTAAGAATAGCAAAGCAGAGGTTTGCATTTGGGAGTCTCGTAAGTGGCAAGTTCAAAATGTGACTTGAGCTCGAGTCAAAAACAAAAAACGACTGAAAATGAAGAATCTGAAAAAATGTAAATATAACATATAGCTGCATGTCTACAGTGGACAGAGAGTTGGTGATGGGTTATGGCTAATGAGGGTGGAAGGAGGGGTCCCAGAGAAGCCTCTTTCTGTCTGATCAAAACATTTCATACCCTATGGCAGGGGTGTCAAACATATGGCAATTTCTAAATAAAATTAACATTTCAAATTCGTCCACTGGGGGGGGGGGGGGGGACCAACCCCCCTGGGGGGGGGGGGGGGGGGGGGTGCACAGACCACTGTCAAGCAGTTGCGTATTGGTTCTTATGCCATGATGTAACTGGTCGCACCCACTTGCAATTGAATTGGGCTGCATGTGGCCCCTAAACTTTAAGAGTTTGACACCCCTGATATATGGGAAAGAACATTTAGACTTGAACGGGTACCTGTGTGGATATTGTAAGAATATAAAAGGTGTTGTGTGTAAGATTTTTTTTATCACTTCTACATAGAATTACAAAACAATAATATAGACAATTTTATGGCCGCAATGTACGACTTGCTTTTTACCTTACCCTAAAATTAGCCCTTTAATTTAGATTTGCATTAGCGTCCTCCTTATGGGGGCCACCATGTTTTTACTATAGCCAGATACTCGCATACTAAGCATCTTTTAAGCTTGAATAACAATCCAGGGCTACCCAAGTTCTTCTGCATGCTCAAATGGGCAGGGTGAGGTGATGGATACAAAATGCAACTTCACCTGTAGATGTCACCAAATCGTACACACTATACCTTTAACGGTTCTGATGGGCAAATATTTTATATACCACCAATTCATTTCCTGGGTATCAACTCTTCTTGTATTGTCGGAATAAGGTCGTTATGCATAACTAAAAATATATATTATTATTAAAGGGTATCTATCTATCTATCCATCTTTAGTTTGTAGAAAGATTAATTATGGAAAAATTTACAATTTCCACAATCAAAAGGGCAAAATAGCCCACGATCTGCGACGATACAACTGAGTAGAGGCTAGTCTTGGGAGCCCGAAACAAGGGATGAAAGTTAGGCCATTCACAGCAAGAAGAGATGCAAGATGGGTGGATGGGCGTTCAATGGGGGGAGGGGGGGCGCTTGTAGAAAAAGGAGGTGGGAAGGTGAGACTTACGGAGCGGCCATATGGCGACAGGCTGAGTCCGACAGGGGAGGTGCTGCTCAGGTCAGCGCTAACAAACGGGGTGGGTGGCGACGCAGGCAAGGTAAACTCAACAAAGCCTTTCCAGGGGCTGCCCATATTTTCCCATAAACTCGGACCCAACTTGCTCGTGCACTTGCTGAACTTTGATTTGATTTTTCTCTCTCTCTCTCTCTCTCGCTCTCTCGTTTGCTCGACTCTTAAGTGCTATTTATTTATGCAACCACCCAATGATACACCGCTGGATGTCTGCAAGGGTGAAGAAAGGAACAAACATAACGGGTAAGGCAGAGAGGTCAGCCAGTGTGCCAAGTGTCACAAACAAAGAGGAGAATAGCTGTGGGCTTTTTTTTTTTTTTAATTACCCCCAGGGAGAGTTGAAAAAGATACTAGAAAAAATAGAATCAAGGGGGGTAGTTGACTTCAAAATGGTGGAATAGAATAAAAGTGAGGGGCTGAGTGAGGGAGACGTATTCAGATCACTCATCAAACTAAACGGAGGTGGTAGAGCTGGATTATGTCACAGAACAGGCCTATTGTTACCTGTTGTACTCATTTTCATTAATATATGATCACCTAAATGTTTCGTTTTTTCCCCATCATCCTTAGATGAGCCCATTATTGTATATGTACAAGAGGCGGGGTCCTCTCTACGATGGCCACCGTCTTTTTTTTTTTTTTTTTTTTTACAGTCGTAAAAGGGGAAGTACTCAACTAATCTTTCGAGTTCTAATGACAACTGAAGTCTACCATAGGTTCTCCTGCATGCGCAGAGGAGTGAGGTGATGAATACAGCTTTGCCTTGAGGTGTCACCCACTGTTACGCACAGGACCTTTAAAGCCTAGGTGAAAGTATAGGTTTAATGTGTTGATCAAGCTGCCATTCAAAACTGTACACTCCAATCTAGGGCTACAACACACACTATATATAGTTGACAATTAATTGACCAAGTGTGTTTAAAAAGTCTCTATAGGTGGGGCCAACAAATGCACATTAAAACATTCTATGATTAACTAGAGTGGGTGTAGCTCAGTGGTAGAGCGTGTGCTTGAATGTGTGAGGTCATGGGTTCAAGTCCCAGCCTCTCCATCCACCCTGAGACATATGCTAAAATAAAATTGTGACCGCCAAATTGTAACCGCCAAAACAAATCAATAGAAAGTAAAAACAGTAAAACACGTGTTTGTCTAATGCTGCCTGAGCAAGTGTCAGTGGTGCTCAATGATAATAAACTAAGTGCACGCTGTGTGTGTGTGTGTGTGTGTGTGTGTGTACGGGGTTTACACATTTTCTGAATTGATCCCATAAAGTCAACACCAATTTAAACATTTAAAAACACATATCTGGGGGGAGGACATAATCAAAAAAATGACAAATGAAAGTGTTTACAGTCAACAGCAGTACAATAGGTAGGAAGCAGCGGGAGAACTAAGGTCTTTACCCACCTTTTATTTGTCTTTGTTGATCTTGTGATTCTCTGGAACTGGACGACTATACACTTCCTGCAGATCTCTTCATGCACACCGTTGAATACACACACTTGTTACACGTGTCTGGCACAAGTTCTAGATGGTAGCATAAAGAAAGAAAGAAAAAAAGTAGAGGAGGGGGGAGAGAAACCTGGCGCAAATAATAATAAAAAAAAGGCAAATGCAGGTGTGATAACACTGCGTGGAAAAAAAAAGAACAATAATGAAAAACAGTGGGAAGAGAAAAGAGGTAAAGGAGGGGACGATTGGGAGGAGGAGGAAAAAAAAAACCTAGAAGATAGCAGCCCACTCCACACCCCAGCAGTGAGTCGGAGGTGTGGCGAGGATGAGGAGGGCTAAGAGCAGCGTTGGGACGTGTGCTTTGTCAAAGCTGTTGAGTAGGCACAAACTTCTGGTTTCAGATCAGTTCTTCAGAATATGCTTGGGAATAGGATTGCTTCTCGTCTGCGTTTCGATTGGAGCTGAAATATATGCGGCTTCTTTGGTCGTTTCAGGGTTTGGTTACTTCTTCTTCTGTGTTGTTGTTTTTTTTTAACCTTGAAGTGATCCTTGTTTTTCAAAATTTTGTTGTTGTTTTCCCCGAGCGTGTCTTCAGTGTTGCAACTTTGCTTGATTTGAGGGAGCTTTTGTCTTCAGTTTCTTTGTTGTGATCTGAACTTGAAGCAGTTCCGGATGGTACAAAAATTCAGTTCCGTTTCACTTCATACTGTAAAGAGAAATAAAAAAAGACAGGTGGTTTAGAAATAAAACTTTCACATATAATGTTCAAGTACCGTAAACAACTTAACCCCCCCTCCCCAGAACCAGCAGCCTGACGTTTGTAAGAACACTAGATTCTTTGCCCCAGACTCCCATGGTGTAAAAATAGGCTTTCCTCAGATGCCTCTTGATACAGCCCATAATACCAGGCAGCTGACTAGCAGGCAAGAGCAGTGGATCAACAAGTCCTTGTGCATACCTCAGGCTGTGATATTTATGGCACTAAACTGGACCATGGCCCTCTTGTTTGTTCAACTCTTGACCCACTCTCTAACTCTGAAGCTACTTAACATATATGAAGACATACCTTAAATTACACCAAAGTCGGTTTGATACTATTAAACAGGAAATTCCATCGGTTTGTGTTGTTGACCTAAATGTGTTGAAAAAGCAGGGTGAGCTAACTCAGGACACATGATAGCTATTCTGCTGCGAGTGTGTCGCAATGTGTCTTCCCATGTGATTCCAAGAGTACACATTACTGTAAAGCACATGCTGGTGGGTGGGTGTAAGAACTATATGAATGTACCACCAACTTCTCCAACTGCAGCCATGGTCACATCAGCTATCACATGATGGCCTGGGTTAGTAGGTGAAAGTGTGTTGATTTTTTTTCTTTCTTAAAAAAGGTGGAGTCTGTAAGATTTCGGTCATTTGTCACCTTTTATAAAATATTACAAAAGAATAACACAGACATTTTTCACGAATTGAAATGTGTTATTTTTCCCCCTTACCCTTAAATGAGCCCATTGATGTATGTTTACATGAGGAGGGGGTCCTCTCTATGGGTCGCCGCCATGGATTTACATCAGCCCAGATTGGACAAAACATCTTGTGAGTTTTAATGACAACTCAAGTCTGGTGATGGATACAACATGTACCATCACCTCTAGGTGTCACCAAATCTTACACGATTAGCATTTCCAACTCTCACTGGTGAGTATTCAACACTGTAGCTAATTTAGCAAAGAGCTAGACAATATGTAGACTGAACTGCTGTCTGCCTGATCCGGGCCTCGTACCCCATCCACCCCGACAGGACCAGCACCCGCAGCCATGTGACTTCCCAGCACAGCCATCCTCAGCTCGGGAAAGGCCTGCTCCAGGCACGTTGCGGCAGGGAAACGTCACATCCAGACATGACAGGCTAAAATGCCGTTTCCCCAACAGACACCACTAATGTTTAGCAAAGTTAGAGTGTGTTAAGTCAGTGGATGACCTTGCGTCGACAAACAGAAGCAGACATCCGAGTTAGCATCTTGCTAGCGCTCAAGTCGTAAACAGCGAATGCCCCCGGGCGTTTCCGACTTTCCCCAAACGTAATTTACACACTCCAGTGAATGAGTGTTTAACAGGCAGAACTACATCCAGCACAACATGCGTACTTGATTAATTAACACGTGGTTTGAGTCTCGTGACAAACTTTGATAAAACGTGCGTAATGTGATATTGGAATTGACAGAAACAACCAATTTCCATTCACACATTTTTTTAACGTCCAATGGGTCCATTCTCTAACGTGTCCACGTGTAAAACACACGGTGCAAGTGATTTGCATATATACGATAACTAGGCAATAATATGTCAGACTGATATTCACTATTTTTTATTGCGTAGCTCCTCTCGTCACCCGGTGTAATGACAGATGAAGTTGCGTAGTTTACGTACCGATAATACGAATGCAACACAAAGACAGCAGTAATTACGATATGGTTTAAGTTTTTTAGGTCAGAATACAGCATTAATACCAACCACTGTTGTTTGACTATAAGCGCTTCACGAATACGTAACGGGAAAGATAACGTTATGGCACGAGGACTGGACAACAAAGAAGCTGCGTAAGACGAGAACTCGTATTCTATTTTTATTTAAGTGACTTCTGTGTATTTGATGATTAACGAAATGTTTGACATAATGTTACCTTTCTGAGAGAGTGAAATGTGTATATACAAGGTAAAAGCTCTTAATTTAACACATTCAACTAGGCGGGGGCTATGCCTTTCACGAGGCTAACTCGCTGCTAGCTAGCCAGTACGCTAGCATGCTGCTTTACTGCTACGTGTGTGTATGTGGTGATTTATGGGGAGGAAAAACACGGCGGCCCCCACCCAGGCCCGAGCTCTGCGTCTGGCTGAACTGTGGAGAGCCCCGTCACGTGTAAGGTCTCACTGGGTGACACAAAGTCAACTATACACTGTAGATTACACAAAAGCGTGCGAAAAGCTGTTAGAAAATATAGAAAAGTTAAAAACTCACCCCAACAGCTTCCAGCACTGTCACCAGCGCCGCTAGAAGCAGCACGGCACATTACGTAGTGATTAGGGAGGAGGCTATCGCGAGATTTCAGCAGACTCACCAGAGAGACTACAGAAAAAGAGTGGCATCTCCTCAAGCGACCACAGTGTATGGGATTGGAGTTTTGCAGTGATCCATGGGATACCTTGAAAACTCGGTATAACAATAATAATAATAAACATGGTTATACTACTACTAATAATCAGATTAATACTACTAATAATAACAGTAATAATAATGCTTAATATTATTGTCGTTATTGTTATAATTATTACGACACTGATTATGAACAATTACTGACCCCTTGTCAATTCTAGGGTTTTTTTCTTGGAAAAAAACTTGATTTGAAATCGTCACATTGCCACTTTTCAAAAATTATCCAGTTTTGCAAAAGACATAGATTTAACTTGAGTTTTATACAACAATTGTTGAGCGAGAGCCTCAGGCAAACACACGAACAAACAGGATGCGGAAGTGACGCTTAGGTCTCTGAAGGGTAGACTGGGAAGTCATTTTTGAGCTGTAGCTTCCGGTTTTCGTCCATGGTTGTTTCTCACGGCCGAACTTTCTAACGTACAATAGTGGTATTTGCTCCTATTATGTTTTCATTGCGACAAATATTTCCTGAGGTCCTCAAGATGATGCAGCCGTTTGAGTAAAGACAGTGGAGCTGTCTCGCCTAGCTAAAGCTAACAGCTAGCACTAGCCAAACTGCTCGGGGGAAGCAGCTTGTTTACATTCCCCAAGAGACACTTGACTCGTCCTCTAGCTTCCAGGTAGCCGCCAGTAAATGGCCTGCACTTTGGAAAAGGTGCTGGGCGATGCTCGGACCCTTCTGGAGAGGCTGAAGGAGCACGACACGGCCGCCGAGGGACTGATAGAGCAGTCCGGGGCCCTGAGCCAGAGAGTGCAGAGCATGAGAGAGGTGGGGAATGCCCTTCCCGACAAGGTATGAATACAAGGCTTAACATGGATACTAAGACTGCACAAGTTACTCACCCATACAATTACAGCTAAGTAAACCTCTTAAAACCCAAGCGTTACATATTCACTGATTTCCAATGATATCATGGTCCAGCTTTTTAACTCTGACCAAACTACTATTCATTTTAATAGGACGGGCAGAATGCCAGATTTTAAGGGGTTTATTTATGCCTGACAAATGTTACTAAAGTTGAATCAAATGACCTCAGATGTGTAGAAGCAAATGTAAAAAAAAGATAAGTATCAACTTTCCTAATTGCTAATGGGTTGCATAACATCCCCCACCTTTGAAAACGGATCTAATTTTACCATCATATATCACTTACTTACTCTTTGTTATAACCACATCATACATTACACTCTGCATATTATATTTAGATATTTAGATTTCTCAACCTTAAATTAGCAAAAAAGTTCCTGGAACAATCATTTTGAACGTTGTGAGTTGGCTCCCTAGATGTCACAGAAAATATATTTATTTCATATTTATGTTTTGTGCCTTATTGTTTACATTTGATTTGAGAATTATTTATAGCCATCACTCTGTCCCCACAGCACACAGAGGACACCTCAGAGATCCAAGAGCTGACCAAATACAAGCCTCATGTTCTTCTGACTCAGGAAAACACTCAAATCAAGGAGCTACAGCAGGAGAATAAAGGTAAACAACATAATTTAAACCCACTGTTTTCTGTTGAGGGGTTGTCATGTGATTTTTTTCCCCAAACCTGTGCCTACAGAGCTGTGGCTGTCTCTTGAAGAACATCAGTACGCTCTGGAGTTGATCATGGGTCGATATCGCAAGCAGATGCTTCAGCTCATGATGGCAAAGAAGGAGCTGGACACCAAACCGGTGCTCAGCCTCCATGAGGACCATGCAAAGGTACGCTACACAGAGAGAGAGATGTGAAGTTAGACATATACACAGATGTTGACAAGTGTATCTTGTATTGTTATTCAACAGGAGGTGCAGAACCAGGTGGAGCGGATATGTGAGATGGGCCAGGTGATGAGAAAAGCGGTGCAGGTGGATGATCAGCACTACTGCTCTGTTCGAGAAAGGCTGGCTCAACTGGAGGTGACTGTGATAGGACTGTTATTATTTTAATTCCTCTTATATTTTATTTTTGTAACCATAAAATTCTAAATAATTTATAATATATTCATGTTTTTACTTCCTGTCACGTTCAGATTGAGAACAAGGAGCTGCGAGACCTCCTGACCATCAGCAAGAGCTCTGTGAAGACAGCCAGAGAAGAACCGGAGCTGCCAGTACCTGTAGCACAAGAACAGTCGCCTTCACCAGAGCCCACCGAGTCAGCCAGCGAGCATCACTATGAACTATGACTGAGGAAAGTCAAAGCGGTTCAGGATCAGGAGGCGGGTCCATGTTCTCCTCAACACCACATTCTTTTCATTTGTGGAATGCAGGAAATTGTTTGTCGCAAAGGCCACTTGTAGTAATAATATGGATAGTAGCTCTTTTATGTACAGTACACAAATGACATGCACGCACATAGCACATTCACCAACAGAGGGCAGCAGAAGCAAAGGGGATTTGTTTTGTTCTTATTGCCAAAGATAGATTAGCTTGTTAATGGACAGAGTTTCTACCTCTTTGTTGCCCCTTTGCTGTTCACACTCAGATTATGTGCATCACCATCCTGCTTCATTCCATCACAACCAATGACATCACCACATAGGCTGCCCCCTATTTTCGATAATCACTTTGCCAAACACAATGACATGGGGCTGTTTCACACTTTGCCTGCTGAGGAGCTGACAATGGGTTATTTATGTGATTATCTGTAGTTTTATGCATTTGATACGTTCATCAGTCTGTTTGTAGAGTTCACATATATATCATGATCACCATGTTTTTGTACTTTTAATCATGTCTATTCAACACCAGAGTTCTAGTTTTTGGATGCAGAGTCTTGAAAAGTCTGAGCAAGTGAAACATTTCCATTTAATGGTCACAGTTTCACAATCTGACACCTTCACTATCTCTGATGGATGTCCAGTGTCAGTGTGGTCTCAGAAATGGTATATTATCGTCTCAGGAAATCAATGTTATAAAAAAGTGACCATGATGTAACAACTTCATGATGGTGTGCTGGTTTGTGCTGAAGAAAAATTTCATTGAAAAGTTTCAAAATAAATTTGTAATTGAAATGAATGATTGTGAAATTGTTTCTTTTACATTACAGATGCATTTGATCACATTAACCGCTTGCTGCATAAAATCTTCCCCACATAGCAGAAGTCTTATTACATTAAATGTGTTGGATTGTCATAAATAAACTTTAACCTAAACTCCTAAATGGTGAGGTATTAACATTATCTTGTACAGCCATTTGAGTGAGAATGAGAGATAACCGTCACCATTGGGCCTGATGTGTCACGTTGGGTCTGACGTATCGCGAGATTTCCAGGAGCAGTTTATTGATGCGTTCCCGTGAAAAAGGCACAAACGAGATTTCTATCTGTCTGTCAGGTTTTGGGCATTTTTGTCTTCTGTGATTAACTGTGTACTTTTTAAATAATATATATCCGAATTAATCAATAAATTATTTATGGTACATGCTTGTAAAAACATAAAGACCAAAACATCTGCACAT
>JAFBJT010000345.1:9751-35523 GCA_016785325.1 Chascanopsetta lugubris
AGGGGTGTGGAAAAAAACCACACCACCAAAACTTTAGCCAGAGAGTTTCTCAAAAGTAATCCATGTGGGCAGCTTTGACGAGGGGATCTAAATTGTATTAACTAGTTCTTGGGACTTGGTGGGGACGCTGAACTTTATCTAAATCTAACTATAGCCGGTTCTTGCAGCCTGCTTTCCGACGATTACAAACCCTGGCTTTAATCTAGTGCACGTATAATTGATTGCAATAGAGGGATTAAAAATATATGATAGAGAGAGATCAAATTAAATGAGTGCCTGCTAACCCTAATGGACAACACAGGTGAGAAGGTAAAGGGATGCAGCAGTGCTCAAACTAGAGCACCCACAAGGCACAGAGCAGAGTACAGAGGGAAAACAAGTGTACCACCGAGAGAATCTCAAAGACCAATCCAATTTTGCGAGGCGTTATGTAACCTCAGTAGATGGCTCTTTTTGCAATAATCTCTTGGGTTATGCAAGCCATCAGTGGGCTAAAGCCCCAGACTTATGCCAATGAGCTTA
Source organism: Chascanopsetta lugubris (assembly GCA_016785325.1). Lineage (NCBI taxonomy): Eukaryota > Metazoa > Chordata > Actinopteri > Pleuronectiformes > Bothidae > Chascanopsetta > Chascanopsetta lugubris. The sequence goes on from JAFBJT010000345.1 coordinate 10,274, forward strand.
TGATGCAAACTAGCATTAGTTCTGCAGCCACAGTAGTGCGTGCACACACACTCACGCACGCATACACACTCACGCACACACACAAATTCACGGTAGCATATGGGGCCCTTCACATTCTTTAATACACTCCCTCTCACACAAGTCATACTTACACACAGGTCAATAGGTAGATTAAGTCCACATATGCACATGACAGCTCAATAGATTTGGCTAAAGTCCCAGTGGTAAGATAAACTTGGCCTGTTTCCACACTAGAGGCAATAGGCTTTTCTGCTCCCGTATATCCAAACAGTATAAAAGCCATATACGTGTCTCTGACCCTTGTGCATGAAGCAGCAAACCCAGAGACAGGTTTTTCAGTTTGGTGCAGAGGCTACAGTGTCCAGAGTGAACTTGAAATCATTGCACTAGATGAAACACAAGCCTATTCAGTCTTCCCATCACTGTAAGAAAGAGCTTAAAGCAGCTGGGGGGGATTTAACTTGGGGGAAGATGGACTAATGCTCTTTGAGATTTGCTTGTTATGTGAATGGTTCAGTAGTTTGACTGACAAAAGCAGGAGGCAAGACACAGAGGCACTGTGGAAGTAAATGAACAACAACTGCTATGTGCAGGAAATGAGGTTGGTGAAATCCTCTGGTCAATATCTGGAGCAGCTGCCAAGCAATGTGTTGATATTCTCGGTATAACCACATTATTACAACATTTGCATTTATCTTCTTGATTTTGATCTCAACTACAAACAAATGGAGTTTTGCAACTGTTTCTCCCACGAAAATCATCAACTGTAGCACTAGAAACTGCCTCTGTAGAAGTTTCGCTCAACGTCTCTAAGGCCATATTTGGCCCTGATGACACATCAGCTCACAAAGTAAAACAATATCGGCAAACTGCAGTGGCTGGTAAACCCTTAGCTCTGCAACTTTTTTTAATAGCGTCTCTGCTCTGTAGATTTGAATCTGTTGCAGCAGCCCACGATGCTCCTACTGCAAAAAAGCCTGAACATCAAAAAGTGGGTGTATAGATCTCTGCTCTTTCCAAATATGATTCATCAATGCATCCGAGACGAGGCCTGTTCACTGCTGGATCCTCTGTTACTCATTTGGCTGCGACTTCCACCTCAAACTCCAACTGGGTTTGATCTCCATAACAACTGAATTATCACCTTTGCACGTTGGAGTGAGATTGTGAAAGTTTGAGGAAGCAGTGGAATGATGCAATGAAGAGAAAATATGAATCCACTACTAGAGGTGACAATAAAAAAGTACTAACTCTACCTTTGTTTGAGTTTTAAATTGATCCTTCACAAAAACACAATGAAAATAAAGGAATAAAAGTGCCTGTATATATATATATATATATATACCGCTAACTACACCTTGCATTGTTTCTCATATTGGTGAAGATGATCGTAACAATCAAGCACTGAAGCACAGCGCAATGTTTTCACATTCCAAATGCATCACTGAGCACTACAGGACATCAGTCCTGCCTGCGGCCATCACACTCTTGAACTCCTCTCTCTTAGCGTTGGACACTAAGTGACAGTGGCAAAGTAACTGTGTATTAGGTCACTCTGGTACTATAAATATTCCCTGCAATTTCCTACATGTAATGTATTGAAAACTTATCTATTATAATATTTTTTAAAAAAAAGGTTGCAGTGTGTAAGATTTGGTGACCTCTAGAGGTGGAGTTGCATCACCTCACCCTCACCTTTTTGAGGATGCAGGAAAACCTATGGTAGACTTCAGTTGTCATTAAAACTTAAAAGATGTTTTGTACGTCCACTTTTACTATTGTAAAAATATGGCGGCCTCCATAGAGAGGACCCCCTCCTTATGTAAATATACATTTATGGGCTCATTTTAGGGTTATGGAAAAAACATAACATTTACGTGATTATTAATTCATGAGAATGTCAGTATGAAGTGGTTTTGTAATATTTTTAGAAGTTACAAAAATGACCCAAATCTTACACACTACACCTTTAACATCTGCAATTCATCTAGATGTTTCCACTGAAAATGAAATGGATTCCGAGTGCACTACAAAACATTTTTATATATTTATAGCCCTCGATTTTCCTCAATTGCTCATAACAGCTGTTATCTACCTGATCGCCAGAAGGGGATCATTAATGCATTTCGGAATCTGAAAATAAGAGCTAAAACATTTGCCAAAATATCCATGAAATCCTATCAATTAAAACACATGTGCCACATTACTGCCAGGTTTGGTTTGTTTTCTTTTTCTCCTCACCCATTAAAACTACTTACTGTCACATTATGCCACATAAACTGCCTTTGTTTAGGATTACAATCCCACATACTCTGGGGACAGAATAACGCTCCTCCAAACACCTGCACCCATTGTTTCCTATGTAGGGCACCGCAGACTGTTCTACAGAAAAACAGCAACGTTATCACATTTATTGGCTGGATCTTCGCACCCAGGCGCCTTCACTGTGCCACAATTACTTCTTCCATCCATATGGCGTTTTGTGTGTGTGTATGTACTGCGGGACAAAAGCCCATTATTTTCCAATCCTGTGCAAACATCTTTCACTCTCCAGTTGGGCTGGATCTTTTTAAATGTCTCCTAACAGTACATAAAGGAACAGACACAACGGCACGGCTCATCCATCTCCACAGTCGCTATGTTTACATGACATTAAATCTATCTATTGTGTTAGCCCAACACAATACCATGTTAATCTGACTAAACCCACACAGAATTACAAACACAACCGAATGATGTGCTTACTCTTGAATGTAAACAGTTCATCAGATGATACTAAGTTTCATCCTGAAGCCTTGATGCGGACGCCAAACTGCATGAATAGCTAGCACATGAAGCACATGACAGCATCGTCTGCCTTCGATAACTCCAGACCCACACAGGACGTCACGCCTCCTCCTTTTTTTGTTTCTATGGGAACATGGATTTCTTGTTGTATAAGGATGTATGTGGATGTGTACATATAAGTATGTGGATGCTTATGTCTGTATGTGGATATGTATATACTTGATAGATTCATTATCATTACTTTTATTATTAGAGTTACTTGTATCACCGTCACCTGGAATTCACGGCTTGAATTCACACCATTTTGCTGCAAGCTAATCAGGGCTATTGTGCAAGTCGACTGTTTTGGTCTGCAATGTCACAAGTCAACGGGAATCAGGTCCAACAACAATAAACTGTAAGGGGGGTATATCACCACCCATCATGGCGGACTTGTATATCATTTGGTCAGTAAATCCATTCCCTTCCCGTGCTTGTGCGCTGGCACAACTGTGACTCGACTCAACTGCGTATGAGAAAGTACTGAGTGACTTCTGCTGCCCTCGGTCATTTAGACCCTGCAGTCGGTGATGTAGAGCAAATTGGACCGCGGCTTTTCTCCCCATGCCACTAATACATCTCAGGTGCATTTCCAATCTAATTGGCACCATACTTCGCTCATCGAGCTCACTCAGTTATAAGGATTGCACACTCAGCAAATACAGGGGGATGCACAAAGTCAAAATTGAATTTACTTGTGTTTGCGGGCGAGTGGGTGGTGTGACGGAAATTACCGCTTTGTGCATAAATGAAGGGCTGAATGAGTCAAACATCTCAAAAAAAGAGATGAGTCTTCAAAAAAATAAAAAATAAAAATCCACGGCACAGAGCCATTATTTGCATATTTGAATAACAAGGCTCTGGCCCCAACTTCACAGGTGCCAAGTCAGCACTTTGCTGTTCTCTCTTCCCAGTGGGCTTCTGCTCACATGATTTCACCTGCACCTGAGAGTGAAACGTTGATTTTGAGACAAATGGTGAGTACTTCCTGTCTTATTATCCTCTGCATGCTAAAACCATATATTTTTACTCCAAAGGAGCATTAGGAACCATTTTGTAAAAGCCCTATTTAATGCAATTAGCGATCAGCCCGTCACAAAAGCGAGGTGACTTTGCCTCTTTTGCCTTTGGTGAATTGGAAAGTAAATTGAGTGGGTGTTAGAAAAATAATGTCAGTGTGACTCAGACAGTGTGTCTCCTTGCCATCAAGCCTACGGTCCTGAACGCTGGCTGTGAATTGAGTTACTCGAATGGTCCCATTAGCAGAATCGGTGGCCGCATGACTCCACATCGAACCGTGAGGGTAAGAACATCAACAGCCATAACCAAGCTGTTAGCTGGTGCACAACAGAGGCTTCTGCTTGCTTCAGCCATGTTGCACCCTCAGTGGTGTGTGTGTGGGAGGATGAGCCCACACAGCCATAGCTAGCTAGAGGCTGAATTTAGTGCTGTAAGAATTTGCTTTAAACTGACGTTTGCTCAAGCTCTAGAGCGAGCACTGCCGCAAAGGTGAGAACGCTGACAAGAGACGCCGGATGTCGGTCACGTCACTCGCTCCACACAACAATGTTTTTTGAAAGTTCCCCATTGCTCCTTTAAAAAAAAAAAATAGAACAGAAAAATGTGAGCGTCTAAGTAGAAGAAGCTTTTTTATGAGCATCAGTGGAATTCAGTTTAATTCTAATTTATACATCAGTATCTTACTTCCCATGTAACAGTTTTAGTCTTTATGCCCTTGGCTATTTCCACTCTCAGCTGTTATCTATGGGCTAGGCAATATTAATGAGTCTCCGTGTGCTGTGTCTATACACCTCTGGTGAATAGCGCCCAAACACCTGACCATGTTACTGACTGGAAGCTACAAACCAAGGTGTATACTCATACAACTCGAGCAGCAAAGCAGCCCCTCAGTGGCCAATTACAGCTACCCTCTGCTCCCTCCTTATCCAATCACAGCTCGCTGTAGTGACCATGAAACCGGAGCATCGCCAGCTACTCACACATCATTGCACTCACACTCACACACACACACACACACACACACCACAGTGGAGGAACTGTGGATTTGCGTTGGAGGATGGACTCAGGGCGCTTCTTGTTGTTATGCTGTTCAGTGTTGCCCCGAGGAAAGAGAGCCTGGCTGGTTTAGTCCATCTCTCCACCTGTCTGTCTGTCTGTCCATCTGTCCGTCCGTCCGTCTTCAGGGTGAAACATGTTTAAAATCTCCCCTTTCTTTGTCTCGTTGAAGAGTTAATTGTATGTGTAAAGAATCTGAGAAGATCGAGAATGAGCGCATGGAGGAAAGCAGGCAGAGGAATGACACACAATAGAAAAATACAATAAACTTCTCAATTTATCAGCAGCTACAATGACATCACTACATATATTTTGGTAGTCTGGAGAACACTTTGAATAACAATAAAACAATTTTGATTCTGATGCTGCCTTGAAACATACTTTTATAGAAAATGGCTCTTTGACAGCAATCAGACATAGAGCATGTGGCCTTGGGCTTAATGATATTTTAAATGAAGTTCTTTTATTTTCTGTCTCTGTGAGATTCGTTGATTGGGTTATTAATTTTCTAACCTTGATGGAGCTTGTTGTCATTATTGTGCTTTTATGAATTTCTTTTTCATTGATTTTTATCTTTTCAGTTTTTTTTGTTGACGGCTGAAGTTGTTTTCAATGTTGGCAGTTTTGAAGGAGCAGTCTGTGCAGTCTGCTTGAGAACTGATCAAGAGTTGCTCTGCAGTTAATGTGAGCATGCGCATGTCAAGAGATGATATCTGTGATGAGACATGTATCAATTAAGATGAATGTTGCAAGCTCAAAACGACCTTTATCAACAACAATATGTCATTGAGGTTGTTCTCAGCTTCGGTCAGACTCAAATGTTCAGACTTCATAACTGCATCAGACCCTCCTATCGAATGAGCAGCACTAGCTCATGTAAAAATTACGGAATGAAACAAATGATACATGTGATTAAACACATTATTATCATTTTGATAATAGAATGCTTGTATATAACTGTGAAATGTACATATGGAAGTACTATTGGTATAATCTATATTTTGATTTTAATTAGAAAGACACACTGCATAAACCAACTTTGTTCCCCTTTCCTGCAGCAAACCATACGGAGGAACTTGACATCAGGACTCAAAGTTGTTGTGTACATGTCTCACACCAGAGTTTTTAAAAGAAGTGAGTCATTCTCCAAATTCAGTCTGAGGAGAGATTGCACTTTCTAGACCTAATCTGAAACCAAGGGCTATTTTTCCTCCCACGGCTCTTCCATGTGGGTCAGGGGTGCAAAATAATTCTTCATGCTGGTTAGACATTAGATTATGCCGTGTGTTCACCCAAGAAAAAAGAAAATCTCAGCCCAGGTTGTAAAACAGAGCAGTTTTAAAATGTGAGCCTCCGGATACAGCAGCAACATGCTGTGGAATAAAACCAGGCATCCATTTCAAACCCGAGAACTGAACTGGAGCCTCTGTGCAAGCCTCCACCATCTGAAATCGCATTCTTTACGTATGTAATTCCCGCTCTCTCCTGGTCCCTGTGGATGTCTTACATGTCTACAGAATGACTGCCTGAGGCTGCCAGTCAATACAGTGCTTCTTCTATGATTTGTGAGCATTGACTCAGGAAATGCTCGGCGTAAAATGCAGAGTAAATTCTGTGAGTCTCTTTAAACATCGTTATATTGATCTAGAAGCAACTGTTGGTGTCATCATGGTGATCAGTGACGGCAGAAAGACAAGGACTATTGGCAGCATCATGGCTGAACAAAGATGTTGCCGATCTACGGTACGATTCAGCCGTCTCCACGCACTCATACCTATTCATAATTCTGCTGTTCAACATCAGCCATCCATCCTCAGCCCGACAGCCTGTGTGATTTATTCAGTCTCGGCCATGAAGTAGATATTGCGTAGCCTGGACAGAACAAGCCTGAGGGATCTTTCCCAACAGGATAGATTTACATCCATCCACAGTCCTCAGTCGGTATGTGTATGTGTGTGTGTGTGTGTGTGTGTGTGTGTGTGTGTGTGTGTGTGCGTGCGTGTTGGCTGCACGGCTGTGTCCGTCAGCAGAAACATGTAAGCGTGCTGACGCAGGGGATAAAAAGACACACCGATACAGTCACGCTGACGAGGAGCTGTGCAGTGCATCAATATACAATCAATGCGGCGACAAATATATCAACAGGACCTCAGGGGCCTTGGCCCTAATCTCTGCATTTAGAGAGGGAGGAGTGAAATGAGATGACAATGCACTCTTTTAAATTCTGAACAGAAAACGTGGAGAGCCGAGTGATAATGACAGGATGGTAAACACGTCGCAGGTTTGTTGTGACAGCTGTAATCAGGGGTTATGTAGAGGTGGACATTTTAAACCAAAACCTTGGCTGCATGATAATTCATACTAAACATGGATATGCGATATTAGAATAGTATCAGATGTATCATATTTTCATTGTAAACACTTTTGCACATATGAACAACTAAGGAGATTATAGTTGAGTCTACATTTGTTATTCATTATCAGGGAAATCAGAGAATCCATTTTCAAGACATTATGAGAAGGTGTGGGAGAGCCTGTTAAAGTATTGTTAAAAATCTGGATCAGGGTTCAATCCAGTAGTTGTTAGAGGCCTTTCTTAATACATTTTCTATTGGACAATAGCCGTTTCAATTGTGTGAAGGCACCTCATCTGATCTGACATGTGCTCACACACGCACACACACACACAGACACACCCATCTGTCTCTTTCTCCCCCTCCTTCTCTCTTTCTCTCTCTCTCTTTCATTGTGTCTTTTTCCTTTATAATAAAAACAGTCAACTGAAAATATGTCACTGACTATTCCCCCTGAATTGCGTTTCAGATGGATGTTAGCACTTCCTCCTTGATCATCCACAGTTTGATCTCCAATACGAATCTCGCCTCCCTCACAGCGTTGACGTTTGCAGACATTACAGTGAAAAAGTTCCATCAATTATTTCCCGTTCTTCCTTAGAGATACGAGTCCAGTTTGCTGCGATAGAAAGCACCTGCTTCAAGGACTGCTGCCACAACGACCATGACCTCAAATAAACATCACACAGTCACGTAGTAACTCACCCTTGAAGCTCCTTGACAGACATGGAGATCTTCAGGTTATGTCCGAGAACATGGAGAGCCGTGAGGATGTCAGCCCACTGGACCATCTCTCCCAGGGGACCCCCCTTCAGCACCTTGGGGCTGAAAACATCTCCAGACTCCTCTGTCAGGAAACCCACATGGACCAGGATCTAGAGAGAGACAAGGGCACATCGTAGTGTGGATGACATAAAGGTCTAAAGACTCGCATCTCTGTAACCTGTGCAGACTTAAATAGACTTAAGGACAGTACATATCCTTCACTCGTCTTCTTGTTGCTATACATTTTGCCGCGGAACAAAATTGTAGATATGCATGAACATGGTGCGGTCATTGGAGATAACTTCATTTCAAAATAAGACTACTTCCTGGTTCTGTAGATAATAGGTCTGAAAACGTTCCGCAATTTTATCAACAAGTTCCTGAGCAGAGATCACATCGACATTTACACAACCGGCAACATGTCTGACTGATATTCACGGTGAATTTTGTAAAGTACTTTAGGTTTAATCCGATTCATGTTACATTACTTATATCCACTGAGTGTGAGTAAAGTTAAGCTCCTTGAAAGTTAAGCTTCTGCAGTTCAAACTCTTATAATGAGTTTGAGGATTAAAATCATTAGAATTTCAGACTCTTCCAAACGGAAATTATGGAAACTGAAAACTAATTCCACAATGACTCATCCCCACACGCCCCAATGGAATAGCACTCACATGTAGAGATCATCATAATGGTCTTTACAGCACAACTTATCCCTATCGTGCCATATGTTCATACAGATAAGCGTTATTCATTCCCATGCTGCACCAGATAGAGAAATCCCTTTTGTTTTCAAACATATAAAAGACGTTAATATGGTGCATTAATTTACAACGTTGCATTTTATAGGCCACAGTTGTGTCACACGTGCACCTAGCAACTGCATAATTAGAGCAACCCACTGAGAAATGAGCAACACGTAGCTTTTCACAGTGGATTAGGCACAGCCATGTCCGCATGTTGCTCAACTGCGTAATCCTGATTAGCTAACGCAGCATGAACGCCTCCCACTGATTTGCTGGCAAACGGAGCCCGCAACTTTCATCATGTAACACGCCTAATGAGCTTAGGGTCAACTGAGTGGAGTCGGACAGGAGGGTTTGACGGTGTTGGCGAGCACGTCCTGGGCCGGCGCAACTGTGGAGGTAACGCTGAAAAGAGTTAAAGAGTTCTTATAAAGTGTAGCAGGAGGTCAAATATCCAACCAAACACTCTCAGACTCTGCCCTACACAAATCATACTGCATGATGCTGAAATCCAATCAAAGGACAATAATCAATAGTTTCTTTCGTTCTCCTCTCTCTTTTTGTCAGACCGCCCACTGGCTGCTACAGTGTGCGGTCAGAAAGAGGATTGATTCCTGCTTCAGCTCCCGCAGCCGGGGAGACGCTGTAGCCCAAAGAAGAGAAATCAGGCTTTCTTATTGTCAGGGCTACTTGATGGGAATCAAACCACCAATCCTCTGGTCAGAGGACAGCCCCTCTAACCCCTCAACAACCGCCGCCTCAACCTCTTGACTAAATGAGAATGACAAAGGACTCGGAATCAAACATTGGCTTTGAAGTCAGGGAGATGCCACAGAACCGGTTAGTAGACACTGAGCAAATTGACTGGGATCGATGACAAGGTCTGAAATCAAGGTCTGCTCTCGTCCAACAATCCAATGGATGCATGTGTCAGTATGTAATAGAGGTGAGGCGGGAGGCTGCAGCTTGTGCAGCCCCAACAAAAAGTGGGTCAGTCAGCTGCAGAGTACGCATGACATGGCACGGCTTTAGAAAAGGAGAGGTTTGAAATAACGAACAAATCAGCTGGCTGAGGGCAACAAAGAGACCTGTATCTCTCAAGTGAACAAACAACTCATGCCTAGTAAATACAGACAAAATCGTGTCTGTGTGAGTATTCTATTGTGCAACATTGACGCCTATTTTACTAGAGCCCCATACATATGGCGCAAATGCTTAAATCATCCTGCTGTTCTCTCGCAATTAATGTGTGCAAAAGGTTGGACAATGGTGTGTGTGTGTGCGGTGACGTCAAGCTCCAGTGAGACTCCAGCTGGCGTGAAAAATCCCCTGATTTAATAAGCCTGCTCTATTAACTTCTGCCTCATAAAAAAAAGATAAACGAAATTAAATTACAGTTTGGGTGGCAGATGGCAAGAGTGAGAATTCATGGGACCAATACCAGTTCCTCTCTTGACTTAGCGGTGGAGGCGGTGGAGGCGGCGTATCACACTAACACTGGCGACCAAGCAAACTCCGAGACAGAGGGGCCGGATTTTTTTACGTCCTGGCAGCGGCACAGTAACACCGCCACATACACATGAGGACTATCACAGAGTGGGATCAAGAGCTGAGTGACTGTGGTCTGGATTCAACAAAACTGGCTCCGACACACACGCATGCAAAGTTGTAAGATGGGGGCTGGTGGAAAAAATATGGAAACTTGCACCTATCATCTAAACTGCTGAGGTTGGTCTATCGAACGGAAAGTGTTGCTAATGTCAGTTCTGTTATAAAGTAAAACAATTAGAATAAATAGAAACAGCAAGAAAACAATAAAAAATATAGCAAAATGATCCTTTATGCCGCAGAGAAGGAATCGATAGCTGGAGTGGAGCGGGGAGAGAATCGAGCGTGGGCGGCTCATGCTGTGTTGTTCCGAGCATATCACTCTCACCACCAACTCATATTTGCCCGTGCACTCACTTGAAAATGACTGGCTGGATAAACCGCACAATGGGAAGTGAGCAACAACAAACTCGGAATCTACAGCCGCACTTCCTCATGAACTCCTGTATGACGACCAGCTGCCTCCCGCAGGACACGGAATACACACACACAAGAGTGAAGCTCTTTATGCAGTGGACTTGCGGCACTCCCAGATGGTGAGAGCGTGTGTGTGCTGACTGCATTTGGTTAATTTGTGTTTGCTCCAGAGCTCCACACGCGCACACACACACACACACACACACACACACACACACGAACTCCAAACACACCCCCGTGTGTGTTTGTGTATGTTTGAGTGTGTTGAGCCTGGATGCCCACACACTCGCCATGACTGCAGGGGAGGTTCTCTCCCGGATCTGAAGCTGCTCTCGGCTGTCAATGTCCCGTGGGGATTGAACACAAAGCCCTGCCAAACGCAAAGAGACAGAGAGAGACAGCAGAACTACAACGAACTCACGCTCCAATCTCAAATCTCGCTCAACCTGTTCTTCGTCCCGGCGGCTTGTTGCGTATTCAACTACAATGTCACACATCAAGTTCTTTTCCCAACATATTCCCCGGTCTGAAACTTGTGATCAGCTCTGGAAATATTGTGTCTTTCATGCGCTGATGTTTTATGCGACGGAACATGAAAGTGAAAGTAAAAGAATCCTTGGAAGGTCCTTGGCACTCACAAACGACAGCGGGGGAGTATGAGGGGCTCCTAAGGATGTGGTACCTCTCAACGCTCCGCTCCACTCATCACTAACAGTCTAACGACAGAGGAATGCTAATGCTCGTCTCAGCATCTGTAAGCAGCCTGAGAGTGTGTGTGTGTGTGTGTGTGTGTGTGAGTGTGTGTGCATGTGACCCTGTTCACTCATGCACTGTGGCCCGTATGAAGGTCGCAGCTGTCTGACGGAAGTCCGCGGGTGGCAACACAAGCTGGCACTGCCAGACATCACCGCTCCATCCTTAATTTCACCTTCTCTCTCCTATCTACCTCTCCAGACTCCTCTCCCTCTATATTTCCCCCGCACGCTTTTCCTCTTTACCTCACTGCCAAATTTCTCCAATCATAACTACCCCCCTCCCCACATATACCTATGAACATGCACAAACATCACGATATAGTCGTAGTATAAACTTTAAAGTTTATCTTGCACATATGAACAACGCAACAAGGGCTTTCAGGTGAAGGATGGCACAGCGCGAAATAGACTGTTCTGTTGTCGTTGAAAGAAACACATGACTTCTTCTCCTCTGAGCGTTTGTGTCAGTCCGTCCCCGGCCCCTCCGAGCGCGTGCCTGAGAGTGGCCCCCACACACGCCCATACTTATACTTATTTGTCTCCTCCACTGTCTGCGCCTCATCAGTCAGAGGTCAGTGACCCCTCTCATGCTGACACACACTGACCACGCATGTTAAGCGCACACTAAACAGGCACAGGTGTGCACAAAGGCACTTGCTGAGACACTTGACTTGAAAGGTCAGCAGGAAGTTAAAGTCTTTGTGTGTACACTGAGCAGGTCTAGGGACATAAATGACATATGGAATCATAATAAAGTCATATTAAAAATCAGACAGCTGTATAAACACATGAATGTACAAACGTGTGCAAACACAGAATCTGCCCATTCTATTTACATCAGCTGCGGGTCGTCTCTAGGGAGGTTACCATGTTGCACCAATATGGTTTTACAATAGCCCAGAATGGACACACGGAATCACCGTAGGCCCCTATAGGTTCTCCGACACGCCATGTAGGAAAGATGATGTGAGGCGTATTCTGATACAACTTCACCAGCAGATGTCGCTCAAGCTCACACAATGTACCATCGAAATCTTCCATTCTGATTAAGGTTAACATTTCGAAACCACAGTGATTTCTGAAAGTAGACAGAGATAATAATACTATTACAGTACAATTATTTTTGGAAACTTCTCAAGTTGGTTAGAATACCTTTTATGGTTTAGTGGAAATGCGTCTAAAAAAAAGTAAAGACCGGCATACTTGAATAGGTCAGCTTTGATGATGGAGAAGAAGAGAACACTAATGGGTTTTGAATGGATTTACCCGGGCTCTTTGATTAGGTCTGATGACAACAATGCAGAATAAGACGATTTCCCCCAACCTGCTTTGAAGTGAAGTGCACAAAAGGTTGATTGTGTTCTCTCTGAACTCCTCAATCATGGAGTAAATTGGCAGATTAGTGGCAAAATAAAAGATTTCTAAGAATATCAAAGGCTTCATCTACATTGCACACAATCTCTCCAGCGTCTGTCAAACGTCTCGGATATATTCGTTGAAAATCTCTTCTGCTCCGACTCTCTGGGGTAAAAACTTCTGAATTACATTTCTCAAGTTTCTACTGTCACTCTCATGCACACATATACCTCCCCATTTCCTGTCCTCGGGTCTGACACTGACAGCTGAAAGGCTTCATCTCGGTTTCTCTCTAAATTCTCCTCTCCCTGTCAATTCTTTCTCTCTATACTCAAATAATTCATTGGTTTAGTGGGTAAACATCAACCTTTGCTTACAATGGGAGAAAACGGCAAAACAAGGAAACGAAACAACCAGGATCTGAAAAGACCTCACACTCGGAGGGAATAGTGTCAGAGGTGAGGATTTAGTGAAAGCCAGAGGTTAGGAAGGTACACGGCCAGAGTCAGTTCACATCAGACAGCTCTTTACTCTCTCACCAAGGTCAGACTTAATTAAGTTCAAGCTGCTATTATTTTAAATTTAGAAAAAAAACCTCCTGTGAGGGAGGAAGGTAAATGGTAAATGTGCCAAGAGCAGACGGGAGATTTAATATTTCAAATAAAAAGTTGGTTGGAATGAAATTGGAGAAAGAAAAAATAACTGCCCTTGGCTCTTGGCGCAGTGATATCCAATTAGCACTCACTTACACACACACACACACACACACACACACACACACACACACACACAGGAAACACAAACATATCAAAACAAATACACACATTTTTACTTCTGTTACTAATTATTGTGATGAACAGCTTTTGACAGGCGAGACAAACAGCAGGACATCTGTTGTTGAGATAGCTGCAGCGGGTTGAGAGGCGTACAGGCTGCTGAGGCCGCCACACAAACCGTGATGGAAGATAACAAATCCCCTCCGTGCACCGCAAGAAGGGAGAACATCAATCAGAGAGACCAAGGACTATTTCCACACTTGTTAACTTATTTCGGAGACAGATGAGGGCAGAGGGAAACATTTCGAGAGAGGAGGCAGAGTGTGTGCGCGCTGGATCTGCCTTCCCGCTCATTTGTCATTATTTTTCTAACTGAAAGATGATGACTCTGCTCGGAGCAGGAAGGGGAAATTTCACAGGTAGGGCCAAAACAAAATTCACTGTTGTGAGAGGTTACGTGCAGCGAAAAAGTTTCTCAAACTCCAGCGGTTTTAATCACACAGTGCTCTCGGTGGAAATTGAAAGAGAAAAGACTTTATATTACAACCTTACATTTTCTTTTAGTTTCAAATCGTGTTTTACAAAACTGCCGATATCCACAGGAGAACTGGCCCAGTCCAGTCTTTGGTGCTTACTCATCTCAGCCGGGCCTCTCCACTCCTCCCTTCTCCCTCCATCAATCCTCCTCCAATTCATATTCTACACTTTCTCTGCTCACGTCTCTTATTCCTCTCCCTCTGGTACAGATACAGGGCTGGTTTCCTCTTTCCTTCTCGGTTCTTCTCTCTTTCATTTCCCTTTTCCTCCTTCCTTCCCTCCTTTTCTCTCCTTCTGTAGTCCTCTGCTTTCCAAATTCATTTTCCTCTCATCTTCCAGTATGTCTTTCCTCCCTCCCTTCCCTCTGCCTTCCTCTTCTTCCTTCCCTCCTTTTCTCTCTTTCTGTGGCCATTCCAAGCTTTCCCATCTTAAGTTCTTATAAGATCTTGTTTCCTCTTCTTATTTCCTTCCCTACCGCTCCTCCTTTTCCCCTCGTTCCTCTTTTCTTTCAGTGTTTCTTCCGTACTTCCCAACCTCCCTTCCCTCAGTCTTCCTTCCTCCTGTCCCTACCTTCCTTTCCTCTCTTTCTGTGGTCCTTCCAGGCTTTCCCATCTTACAATGTGTCCTCCTTACTTCCTTCCCTCCATCCTTCCCTTTCCTCTCTCCTTCCTTCCTTACATCCTCCCTCTCTTCCTAACTACCTCCCTCCAATGCTTGACCACACTTTAGTTAGGACGGGCTGTGCCACACAGGATGAAGACCAACCAAACGGGCGCTCCCCTGTACCAGTGTGATGCTGTTTTAGAAACGATGTATGACGACATGTCGAGCACAGAAGAAGAATACAGACTCCAGTGATGGATGACAACCTATCATTACTTCCTTTATCCACTTGCTGTTTTTACCAGAACTATTATCTCAGGGCGGAAAAGCTTTCAGCTAACCTTGAATCACCCACCTCACTGGAAGAAATGTGTAGATCCTTTTGAGTCTCATCATTTATTTATACTTTACAGATTGTATTTGTTTTTCAGGTTTACCGATTTTCTCAAAACAAAGGAAAGGTTTTAATGGCACCTGAGTCAAGCATGCACCCGTCAGCACTTTCTCTCACCTTCTTCTGGTCCCTCCACCTCTGCTGCAGCTTAGCATCCAGGCGGTTGGCGGCAGTTGCCCACTGCAGTGCGAGGCGGCGGATTCGGCGCTTCATGAAGCTGAGCGACTCTTTTCCAGTCCCGACCTGGTCCAGAAGAACAGAGAGGTCTGTGCGGAAAGCAGCCTGGGTGGAGAAGGGTTTGATGGATAGAGGTGAAAGCAGGTACTGGAAAGAGAGACATTTCGAACTTATCTTCGAACTTGTATGGTTCACAGAAGATGAATCCTAAGGACTTTCCTCAACGCCACTGTGAAGTTGACCCTCACAAGGTGAGTAATTAGGAGAGCAGCACCTGCATATGAAATATACCTACATTGTCTGTGTAAATATTCCCGTTTGAAGTGTACACTGTTGAGACATTTGACTTTTTGGGGGGATGATTAAGATTATTTGGCCTTTTGGGGGGGAGGGGGGGGGGCATCATTGCACTAATTCCCACATTTGTGGTGAATCTGATGCAATCCACTATATTCTGTGAGTGTGTGTGTGTGTGTATGAGGGTGTGTGTGCACATCTTTGACAGGACTATCTGGACCCCACTGTGAGGATATTTTGGGAGAGTGAGGATTTTTCACAATCCTCATTTTCTCAGTTACCTTCAATAAGCTGCTTAAGGATTAAGACCGGACTTGAGGGTTAGAATTAATTTTAGGTTAAGGTTAGAGTAAGACAGAGTCAGGGATTTAGATGTGGTGGTTAGGGTAAATGGCTAGAGAGGTTATTATGCGAACGGGTGTTCTCACAAACACAGAAGTACAAGTGTGTGTGTGTGCATGCACACAGTCATTTCATTTCTTATTCTCTTTGGAGAGGATCCAAATCCAAAACACATCATTATGCAGAGAATCTGCCCTGAAGTGCAGCCTGAGACGAAGTGTGTCACCAATGTGAGAAACAAAGTAGTTAATGTAGAAATATCGCCCATATAATCCTCCTGTGATTGACTGCAAAGGTACGTACAATGACTTTTATCGTTGCTTTCTCGAGACAATAACTTTATAGACTAATATAGCTATAAACAGAGCCTAAAATGGCTCTTTACCATAGTGTTTTGGTGTGCATTCAATTGTGCATGAGGAATTAAAGTTGTGGACCGATACATGGGCCGAGGATAATAATCAGAGGGATCAGTCCTGATTTAATTAAGCGAGAAGGATCAGGATCAGATGAAGGTTAACCACTGTATAGCTATGGGGGCAAAAAGCTTAAACTCCCGTTATTGAACAGCACCATTTGAGCAAATTGACCGAACTGCTTTATGTGAACACCAGTTTACAACCACTAATTCATTCATTTTTGAATATATGATCATTTAATTAAACCGGAACATAGTCAGGGAACAATTTGGGGTTATTACTGGAGAGAATTCAAATGGAATGGCTGTTCTTTCTAGTGTTTCCATTTAGTTCTTAATGAAATCTGTATCCACGGAATATGAATCATTTCATGGGAAATGCACAGGTCCAATGTGTACGGTTAATTGACATCTAGTGGTGGAGATGTAAGAAGCAGCTGAATACCCCTTATCTTACCCTCCAAACAATGTAGGAAAAGCTATGATAGCCTTCTGTTTTCATTAGAATTTG
Source organism: Chascanopsetta lugubris (assembly GCA_016785325.1). Classification (NCBI taxonomy): domain Eukaryota; kingdom Metazoa; phylum Chordata; class Actinopteri; order Pleuronectiformes; family Bothidae; genus Chascanopsetta; species Chascanopsetta lugubris. The sequence goes on from JAFBJT010000345.1 coordinate 27,253, forward strand.
TGTAGATATCAATGTAATAATTTGTAGATTCAGGTTATTATACAATAAGAATATTATAAGTAAAATAATTCTAAATGTTTGTGTGATAAACCCACAGTTGTAGTGTTTGTTTGGATCATTCATGTTGGTTTTAGTGTACTCCTCTCCTCACCTGTCTTTTTGGGGCCTTTGGTGGCGGTGCATGTTGTGGTGGGGGGCTGCTGTGATTCCTCCAGACCAGCGGGGGGCAGAACCACTCCACCTCACTCAGGTAAACAAGGAAGGAGCAGTCGGAGCCATCAACTCCGTAGAAGGCGTAGCACGGGTCAGACGTCCAACGTGCACGCATCCACTGAGCACAAAAACAAATGCACACATTTCTGCACCAAGGTCTTTCTTATCATTCCAAAGCAGTTTATGTGCATTTGGATTATTTCATTAAAACCTAAAAATGAACAGACTAATTCTTACATCTACTTTTCCAGGACACTCCGGGAAGCGTGGGTCTCTTGGTACTTCACACTGGCTTGACGTCCCGTCTCGGACAGCTGAGCAGACACAGTGAAACACATTTCTTAGCTCAACTTAACACCCGGATCCACAATTCAAATCCAGTGACAAATGCTCAATCAATATTTACATCTCACTGACGAGACTACAGATCACACTTCTTATTTTACTTTCCCCTTCTTCAGTCTGTGTGCTCACAAGCTCTGCCGACTGAAATCATTCCGTTTTAATGTGGATGTTCATTCTCCAGTGGAACTAATGATTTCAACAGCAATCTGCCAGCGTATGATTATCTATCAGCTCATTGACGGACATATGGTGCATGTGCAAATCTCTTTAGAATTAATCGATTAACTTTACAAATTAACTGTAGACAAATGTATGACCAACAGCCTCAACACACTCACACTAGCCCCTTTTTCTCCACTCGCTAAAAAGGCCTTTAATTCAAGTCCTCTGTTAACGCCTGATATGTTTGTTGACGCTCACTGAAACATCTGTCGACGGGTGGAGCAGCCGTCTGTCCCCATTGCTGCAAAGCGTTGCACTAGCAAGTACGTCAACTCACTTAGGCAGCACTTAATTGCTTCACTGACTTAGTTGACAGACTATCTGTTGCTGATGTAAGAGGATATATATATATATACATTTCATCATTGTATTTCTGTCTTAAAAAGCCCTCCTCCTCTTCCTCATTCTCTCTCTGGACCAACAGATTTGCCTTCCCTCCACATTCTGTCTGTCTCCATTTGCCTAATGAAAAAGAGACATTTCTCCACATGAGTCTTCCCCGGGGCTTCTCTCCATTGACTGGAAACACACACACACACACATGCATGCACGCACTCACACACACACAGCCTACAAATATGATTAGGATAGCAGCCACCGCGGAGACAATTGGAAATGTGGTCAGCTAACTGGATAAAAACTTGACTCCTGTCCTCGCAAGACATAACATAAAAGCCTCGTCAGTGCTTCAGGGGGCAGGAAATTGTAATCATGTCCTCTGTGCCGCTCGTTCTCGCCATCGCTCCCACTCGTACATGTCTGACCATGAGATAAATAAACCGCTACTGAGCCGCATGATAATAAAGTCTGCCGGCGCTCTTTCAATTCATCTGCGATTAGAGAAAGCAGCAGCGTTTTCATTTTGACGTGTGCCGTTGTCCCCGCAGATACAGTGGGGGAAACAAGAGGAGATGTTTACTGATTTATCATCATGTTGAGAGTTGGGCAATTACCCCTAAGAACAAAGGCTGAATGGAAAATAAGAAAGAAAGAATGATTAAAGTGGTTTGTGAGTGACTGAGAGTGAGTGTGTGTGTGTGTGTCTTGTCACAAGCTTAGAATGATTATAGATTTGATTAAAACTGTGCAAAAGAAAGACAGTGTAACTCACTTGCCCTGGATGGAGGCATGATCATAGAGCTTTAGGGGTGAGTTGAATTATTCTTGAAACATTTTCATTTAGAAATATCCATATTTATATATTCATATTTTAAAGAAGAAAGACATATGGCTGTAAACTCTTCCTCAACAATTTACATGGAGATAAAAACTGTAGCAAACAACTCCAACATGACTTTGGCCTGGTGCTTTTGACATCTTATTACCTTAATGGGGCAATAGGGCAATGCTCCAAAATTGTAACTATAAAAATCCTCCCTTCTCTTAGTTTTATTTTTTTTTCTTCCATTCTCTTTTAAAGAAACTAAATTCTGTGCCAGAATCAAGCTGACAGCTAGTTTAAAAATATGTGTGTGTATGTGTGTGTTGTGTGTGTTACAGATGAACTGTAAGCTTTCTTATAGTTTATAAATATCGTCAGCTTTACTGGCAGTTTGCGATTTGAGTCTAAAGTCCCATGAAATCCAAGATTAGCATCCCCTGGCTAAATAAAGTGTGCGATGCTGCTTCAGTGAGTCGTGCGTCACACACTCATTATACTCCTCACTTCTTTTATTGAAGACATTTCAAGAAAGGCTTTTGGCTTCACTATTATCCGTTTCTTTCATTATTTGGCTCCTATTATGGCATTACCATTATTGCATTAAAGAGTTTTTTCTGTGATTGGATATCAGTCACGCAGCACTTTACCACATTGCAGCAGAATTATAAATACACTTGACGTGCATTGAGAATGGATTGTGATCTGATCTGCCAAACCACTTCTGATGGTGACTAGTGACATATTGACAGCAGTCACCATACAACAACTCGTTGAACAAGAGCCGTCTCCATGACAATCCTCTTCTACTAGTGGCTCCTTCTTTAACAATTGTTGTTGCTTTTACGTGACGCAAGGACATGAAGAAGATGTGATGATGATGAGGATGATGTGGTCTGCCACCAGGGAGGAAAGCAGCTTGATTGAATCATCAATGTGGACACACATACACAAGTTAACATGTGAGTGCTGCAGGAGGGTGAGAACACTAACACTGTACCTCTGCCTTGCACCATGCTGCTCTGCAGTATTTGCTCCACCCTGATGGCCATGTTCGAAACATTCTGGGCTATAGCTTGGATCCTCTCCACCAGGCCTGCTGGTTGAAACCTGGACACACACACACACACAAGTAGAGAGAAAAAGAGATAAAGGCATGTGACAATGACAGGTAAAGTAACACAACTGTCACACAATGTGAACTCGGCTCAAAACAAAGTGCCAAGGGGGGAAAAAAAACACCTCGAAGTGAAACATTTCAAACATGCACGCACGCACGTGCGTGCACGCACGCACACACACACACACACAGAGCTGGCACTTGAAACCCAGTAGTATCACCTCAGTTGAATCACTACCTCCTTCAGTCCCTTCCCTAATTCACATGCTCCCCTGCTCACTTCAGTCATGGGCTCTTCTCTCTCCACTTCATTTATTCGGCTCCTTTACTTCTGTCTCATTGTTGTTTCTGCCCTTTTTTTTTCTCTCTCTCACTCAATTGTCTCTTCTCCCCTGCCACTCCCTCTCCTCTGCTTCACCTCCCTCTCGTTTTTTTTTTCTTTCTGAACAGATGTAGAAGTGTTAGGGGAAGATGCAAATTTGAAAACACTTGGTTGGAGCGTGAAATAGAAAGAGACTAGTGCTGTTAATACCACTTCCTTTGTGGGGTGAGTGACTTGGTATTCACATACCAAGAGAGGTGGAAAATGCATTTGTTGTGTGAATGCATTACACACCGCTTCTGGTTTGGATGTTCAGTCCACTGTTGCTTATTTCCAAGGCATCGGTCTGAATGGCTGCGCATCATATAAACCCAAGCCTGTACGGCCACATGTGTTCAGACTGCTGTGCCCATTAACTCCATTTTAATGACTCAGTTCCAGTGTGCACAGTATGTGTTTCTGAGAGAATACAGACCTGAATGCACAGCTGCTTACCTAACTAACCACCAACAGCAGCTGCATTAAAAAAAAGGGTCATGGAACCCAGGGAATATGTGAGGAAAGTGCGTTTGATGCTTAACAAGGTGTAAACAAAAAGCAGGGCAGCCGTCACAGTCACAGGCAGTTTCCATGCTCCATTAACAGCGCTGTAAATGTCACATGTAAGCATCGCTAAGTGCGTCTGCTTCCTCTTTACCATGTAACAGAGATGTCATAATTCCTCGGTGCATGAGTATTTCAGGGCCAGCAGCTGCCACAGTTCAACTGCGATGATGGGAAATTTAGAAGAACTGTGGAGAGTTTTTGTCGCTTCGCTTCGAGTAAAGTTGCTGTTATTCAGAAGACATAAAGTTAGGAAAATGATAATGCAACTCTGTCTTTAACGGGTGCACAGAATGAACTTAGTCAAAGATCATCTTTACTATTGATTTGATTATTATATTTGATTTTTTTTAAATAACCTATTTTGGAATTGGGATCATACATTCAAATTATGGTCACTTTTGAACAGGTTGACAAAAAATGCTGTTGTTTCCTCTCACTGTCCACCAATCCCATAGGACCCACTAAAGGACAAGAAAACACAGGAAGAGCATGACTTGAACTCTTCAGCTAAAAAAGATAGCTGTGGGCGAACAAAGATAAAAAAAAAAATAGCTAAGAAGCACATTTGCATGATGAGTGAGGTCAGCCGGTCCAGTTCTTCTGGGTGTTTCCAGATATAGAAGCACAGAGCAGTGTGGACCTCCAAATCAGTATCTAAACAACTCCAGGCTCTTTTAAACTCCACTAATTTCCATTTCCACGGGGACCTTGACCTTTAGAGGGTCCCCATATTGTGAACAACCTAAATAACTGTTCGTTTAAACCAGCTAGTAGTGACATGAATTATTGAAGGAGACATCTGCGCAGGCGGGAGTTAATGGGATGTTAATAGACCGATTAATGAAGTGTTCCATTGTCAGGCTTAACTTTCTTTTTAAGCACCACCTCCTTTAGTAATGCTCCAAAGTGAGAGGCAGCGAGACCCTAAGACACTCCTGTGTGCTCTCGTTCTTTCCTCAGGACAACTCAAATAGGTCCTGGTAGGAGTTTCATTTTCATGACTTGGTGTGGTTATGAAGCCATGAAGTACTTTTTTTCCCCAACCAAACATGTCTGTTACGAAAGTGCAAAGAGATGACAGAAGTAATTACAATTTCCTTAGTTAAGCAAGGTAGGAATAAAAGTGTGCCAGAATTATTTTTATGCCATGGAATTTCATTGGGATTGTATTATCACAAAAGTACCCAGCTGAGGAGGATTACTGCTGTCATGTACGGTTTGTAATGTATTTGGCCTGAAGGACAAAACCTTTGCGTGGCTAATCGGAGTAACCCTTGTTACTGCAAAGCTCTCTCTGTGGAGAGGGGGCTTGACTGCGACTGTTCCAGTTGGCCTCCAAAAGACACGACCTTCTAATCTCACCTCAAACGTCGGCAACAATGTGAACTCATCCCCCGGAGAGGAACACGCAGCGAGAGGAGAAAGGGAGCGAGTCGCAGGGGGAGAGGCGAAGGCAGCGAGAAGGGGATGGACGACTGAAGACTGGAGAGGTTTGCACAATGATCCAAAGAGGGCAAGAAGAAGAAGACGAAAAGACAGAGGCGGATACAGTAGAGCTGGAGAGAAAGTGAAATGAAAGCAGGCAGATCACAAAGAGAGGAGGATCAACCATATACGCGACGGACGACCGCAGTACCTGGGGGAGTGATCCGTCAAGACGGAACGAGATGGGATAAAGGGATCCTGTGCGAATTCAAGTGGAAGCCAACAAAACAGCTTGACTGAGAGATTAAACAATAATCTCCATCAAAGATTACGAGGATATACATATTTGATGGCCCACTGTTGTGTGCTACTCGCAATGAAGCCTCCCCCCGTTTGATGATCGCAGACATTTGGCTCTTTGACAAACGAGGAAAACAAAACAGAGACGAGGGAGAGCAAAGAGAGGACAAAACGAGAGGGAAGATTAGGGGGAGAGGAAACAGCATGGAGGCATGGAGGGAGATGAATGCAGGCAGAGGAGGGGATAAAAGAAAAGTCAAGGGGGGGAATTTTCCAAATAGGAAAATGCTGCCCTGTCCTCCTTATTTATAGTTTCCCTCCCACTTTATCCAATGAGCTCATCCTCTCATGTTGAGGAGGTGGCTCTGGCAGTGTCCCATCAACCAGCAGCATCCAGGGCAGGGAATCCATTGTGACACTGCAGCGTTTAGCTGATGTGCATTTGTCTGCATGCAAGCTGACTTTTGCCACTGCAGGTCAGAATGGGCTTTTTTCCCCCCACCACTGCTTATTTCCACACATTCATGCAGATGAAAGCATGAATGCACACATACACTGATTTTAGTTTTTGCCTGTGCACTATTAGAGAAAATGTCTGGAACAGCATAGGGTGTTTTTCCTCTCCTCATTAAAGCATAAAGCACCCAAATTTAGAAAATGTGAATGAAATAAAGGGGCTCAAACTATATATATATATATATATGTATATATATTACCCTTAAACTAAAAGGAAGGAAGGGAGAGAGGGAGAGGGAGAGGGAGGGAGAGAGAGAGAGAGAGAGCGAGAGCGAGAGAGGCCTCCAGGGGTAAAGATTGTTACTGACGGATCATAGATGGCCGCTTAAGACGGAGAAATAGGCAAAAGCAGAGCTGGAGCGGTGATCTTGAGAGAGCACCCGCCTGAGGGGAAACTCACTTAGCCATCGTCCCTCTCATCTGCTGCAAAGTACAGTGGACTGAATCAAGTCCACATCCGTATTCATCCTCCTTCATCTTCAGCCTGTCTCGTATTCTACAGGATCTACATTGTTCTCCCCCGTTTCTCTCCCATGTTCGTCTCCCTCAGTTTTCTGCTGATAACGAGTGGCCTCCCCATGGACCAATTGCTGGCTGGGGCCTCAGACATCAAGTCCCATTCGCCACTGAATGGAAGAGTGTCAGTGCCAATGAAGCTCAGACCAAGATGAGACTGCCAATCAGGGTGGGTGTTTGTGTTTTTGTGTGTGTGTGTGTGTGTGTGTGTGTGCGTGCGCGCGTGTGCGTGTTTGGCAAATGTGTGCATGGATTGGGAATATGTTTTATTAAGCTCACACTCCCCTGTTTGCTCTCCCTACTGGCAAAAACTACACTTTTCCTTGTCACTCATGACAGCCGACTACCTTTTTTCCGTGCACTGTTGTGTATGAGTGAGTGCACGAAGAGGAGGAGGAGAAGTTAGATACTTAAAAGACACAAAAAGCAAGTGATGGATGGCAAAGAGGGTAGAGGAGAGGCAGACAGACAGAATAAAGAAGAATTGAGCAATTAAGTCAAAATCACTTGACTTAAGAAATCTGTTACCTCTACTTTTGCTATTCCCAAAGTGTTTATTCTAAACAAAGCATGCAGTGTCTTGTTGTTCCTCGGTGAATACGCTTCACATTAGGGCCATGACCAGTTCACATTGGTGTATTCATGTAAACCGCCATCTTAAAAACAAAGTTATCACTACGGCTTGCACTGTCTTTCTATTGCAACAGCTGTGTGTGCGCGCGCATGCATCCGTTTGTCCGTCCACTAAAATTGCCTTAGTCAATATCTTTTTCAGCTTGCTCCCAGCATTACGAATTTCACTCCGCCATTATAGCTACTTCCCTGTCTGGATCCATTTAGCCCATACCAAACAACACAATACTTGGGAAAACATAAAATTGATTTTTACAAAGTGTGTCCTGGCTGTGATTACATATTGTTCACAAAGTACATCTGAGCAAAGAGAACTACTTTTCAACTGAGAGGAAAGTAAGACGCACTATACTACGTATTTTATGTAACAATCACTGAGCTTGTTGAAAGAGGAGCGATTTTTGATGTTGACAGAATGACAACAATTTTCATGAACAAATATGGAGTACAGTGAACCCTCGTTTATCGCGGGGGTTACGTTCCAAAAAGAACCCGCGATAGGCAAAATCCGTGAAGTAGTCAGCTTTATTTTTCACAATTATTATACAATACAATACTATACTATAGAATGAAACCAAAGATCAAAACCTGTTTTCAGGCCCAAGTATTTGTTTAAGAAATAAAAATATAAACGTTTTCTTACAAATAACCTGCTCCAGCGGTATTCGCAGAGGCGGCCTCTCCGAGCAGAGAAACATTTTTAAGTCCAAAGCGTTTCCGAAATTCCTAAGACCAGCCCTCGCTGGCAGTAAATGGGCTTGATACTGCGTGAACAGCACTCGTAGATGGCCCGGGATCTGCATCCTCCTCCTCTTCGCTGTCACGAATGTCTTCGCTGTCAGCAAAGGTTTCATAAAGTTTTTTAGCTTTTGTGCGCATAACGTTGGTATCCAG
>JAFBJT010000345.1:35636-76295 GCA_016785325.1 Chascanopsetta lugubris
CTGTCGTCCTTACGTTATTTTCCTCCTTCTTTATGGAACGAACCGAAGATTCATTTATTCCGTAATGGCGCCCTACAGCCGCATAGCTTCTACCTTCCTTCAGCATGTCCAGAAGATTCACTTTTTCTGCGATCGTTAGCATTTTCCTCTGCCGTTTGGGCGCGTCCGTGCCTTTGTCGGTGCAGAACGTTTCGTCGACATTGTGGGTTTTGTCAAGGAGAAAATTAGCGAACGTTAATTTGGCAGGCTGTACAGAGACGAGGCACGGATATTGATGACATTGGTCTAAGTGAAAGACCAATGTCAATTTTTTTTTCAATTCTAGATAACAGTCCCTTCGCCAATCAGGATTGGCGAAACAGCGAAGCCGCGAAAGGTGAACCGCGTTATAGCGAGGGTTCACTGTACAACACATTCATAGAGATGTGATTTTATTACCCTCGAATGAAACTCTACATTTCAACAGTAGCCTATAGGATGGGCAAACAAAAATCTTTTTGAGCTTCGTGAAGCTACTGTAGGTTTCCCTACATGCTTGGAAGGAAGGGGTGATGGGACCACTAGATGTCACAAAATACTACACACTGTAACTTTACAAAAATATGTGGAACCTTAAAATCAAAGATAAAAAAACCAACACCATTCACTGGGAATCTAAGACGAAACAAAGCACAGCAGTAGTTGGATGCAGTAGAGAAAAACATCACGATCACAGATAGTACGATACTAATCTAGCAAAACACATTGATGCAGCTGATCACGTTTGGCAGAATGATTAAATAATATGATGGAATAAAAGATGAGTTACAATTAACAAAGCCCGTCCATTTTATTTGGGGGTAATGTATGCAGATAAGGCAAAATAAATCAGCAAATTGCATTCTCTGCCATAAATGTGGCTCATTGGTTTAATGCCAGTCGTGTGTAATTGGATGTCTCGCCAAAGGCTGTGTTACAAAGGATTAAGCCTGGCTCTCAGCTGCAGAGGCTTCTGTCCCCCTGTGCCTCTCAGAAATTCAACTACAACAGAGTATGATGACACTCTGATGTAGTTCGCCATGTTTTATTACACAGGCGTGACAAAACACGGCACATTAACAATATTTTAGAGAAAACTTCCATTAGAAAACAAATTGTTCTGAAGTCACAAAATGTCAAACCAGTTGTGTCACCTCAGTTCTACTGACTGAGACTAAATCATCATCAGCATTAAAAGGCAGGGACTGTCAGAATCTGAATTCTAACGGATGCTCTATGTGAACTCCAAACTGAAAACCCTTTTGCATTTTCAAAGTAAAAACTGTGTCAATGACAAAAATCTGTTAACAGAAAGACTCATGTTAACATGAACACTGATCAGAAACGGCTAAAGAACAGGATGGTCACACGTCATTGATTTCAGCTCTTGTATGTGACCCTAATTACACCGTGACCATAACCTTTTATGGAGCCTAACTGCCCCCTTCAAGGCAATAACTGCAAATTGATTTCAGTTACAGTTGCACCTCCGTGTACCATCCTTGTTAGAGTCTCTGACAACAGACACAGAGTTACACTCCTCACCCAGGACTAGAGCCGCTTCCTCCGCATTAAACAGTCCATTACTAGACATTGATTGCAGTTAACACCGACGCCAGACCATATTAATCGTTCCATCCTTCCGCGCCAGTGCCTCGCCGCAGATCTGAACCTGAGCGTTTATCCAGGATCATTTAACAAAGTTGGGGGAAGTGAGGGGATTTCTGTCAGAGCGCATCACATCACCCCTGCCACGGCGCGTTCACTCTGCCGCGTGAAAATGAAAGGAGTTGGAATGAGGAGAATGTCAGGCAGAAAAGACAAATTGGATGTTTTGGCGCTCAGGGGGCAAAGACAGGAGCGGTTTGATAAAAGCAGCAGCAGCAACAAGGTCATACGAGACTTGTCTGTTTGCGGCAGCAATTTTAAGGTAATAGACGGCAATTTCCTCAAGTAACTAGGAGGAGAGGGAGAAGTGAGAGTCAAGATGGGAGCGAAGGTGTCATGTTAATGGGGGGAAGACAGGAGTCAGGAGAGTATCAGAGGGAGGTGAGGCTCAGTATGAATCACGATGAGGAGGAATCGTTTGAAATATGACTCCGAAAACAAAATGTTTGCAGATTTGAATGAAGAATAATGTGATTCATCTGATTGTGCTATAGAATGTACTATAATACACATTTTCTACAAAGATGTTTCATACTCTCCTTTTATGTTTCTGGGCAGGAATGTTTGGACATGCAAACGCTAATGATTAGCCTCATCAGCTTGTTTTACTATTGTTTAACAATGATCCTAGAATCGTGTAGTTTGCAGCATACACACTTCTGCACTTGTGTTTTAGGGCGGGGAGGGAGGGAGTGTTTAAAAACGCCAACAAGACACATCTGGCACACTACACCTTTATCACTGGCACACGTTGAAGGGGCAAAATGAGCAGGAAAGGCGGCTTACCTGTTGATAGCCGAGCTGAGCTCATCCAGGCGCCGAGCATCGGTGGTGGAGGTGTTGTCCAGTTTGGACAGACTGTCCATCCTCTTCAGAATCACCTCCAGCATGTCACTGATCTTCCTCAGCACACCACGTGACTCCACACCCCCCAGCACTGAGTCAAAAGGGAGACAGACACGGAATGAGAGTGAGGAGATGGATGGAGGGCTGGACATGATAACAGCCATGTGGAACAGCATGCACAAAAACCACAAAGCCCAAAGCTCATCTGGCCCAACATACTGCAGTTGACTTTGGCTGGGGCTCTGGTTTTGACAACTGTCTCTGCAATCTGCATTGAAGTGTTGATGGCAACTAAACGATCTTGTCTCACGAGCCAAACATTGTTAACGTCCTTCATTGAATTTCAGCAATCCCATAAAAAAAAAAAAACGAAGGTGTTTCACAAACCAGGCAATTTTCATCCATTTTAATTCATGTGTAATGTGTATCTAGCTGTATGCCACTTATTCCTCGTTAGTATAAAACACAAATCATTGATTAAAACAGTTTTCATACAGTGAACATGAATGAATGTTTGGGGCAGTTATCATAAAATGTCCATTAGTCTACTAGACTAAATACAATGACATAAGTTTTATGAGCCGAGGCCCAAGTTTTGCATACATGCAATGTTCTTCTCTGTTTTTGATTTTTGGACATGATCTGCGACTTTGTCCACACTTCTCTGTCAGGTCACCTTCTACATATACACTCTCAGCCCTCCATTCATCTCTTGTCTGGCTGTCTGATAGAATTCTGTAACCCAGTCCCCAATGGTGGTTGCCATGGTGACGCCAAAGTCCCTTCACATGTAGTAGAGGATACGATTAGCTCAGTATTTGGCTCAGGGAACAGATAGCTGTTGCGGACACAGGGAGTTATGGGTTCTGTGGGATTGTCCTTGTGTCACACAGTGAAGTAATTACACCCAAGCATATGAATGATAGTTTCCATTACTGCACAACGACTGAACAAGTTCATCAGTGGATCTCAATGATTTTATAAACTGTACCTTTAAATTCAGACATATACATTTAAAATGTGAGAAGGGGAACAGCAGGGGAGTGTGTGTGTATGTATGTATGTGTGTGTGTGTGTGTGTGTATGTGTGTTTGTGAAGTTACAACCACAAAACAGGTGCAAAATTGGAAGAACACATTGATCTTGCGTTGAAAAAAATGAGCGCAAGATCAATGTGAGGAAGGCTGAAGGATGATAACTTCCACACTGGTGTCAAAGTGCAGGAAACAAGTAAATGAAAACAGTGCTTTTGTATGTGTCTTGTCCTGACTACCGCATGATCCATTCAGACACCACTTCTTGCCTGAATGCTCTTGACATTGTCTCAGACCAGAACCAGGGTCAACAGTGGAGACATTTCTGGTTCGTGTCTAAAGAAAAAGCCTCCAGTGACATTATTCCCTCGGTTCAATGTGCTTTAACAAATGCCTCTCCTCAAGCTGCTTTATCTCTCCTCCATAACATCCTCCCATCAGTTCAAAAGGATTCTCATCGCAGCCTTCACTTGCGTTGTCAAGTGTCATTTGATTTACATCCCACAGTCCCTGCTGAGAAAGCCCACTTCCACAGCACCACTTTAAGCAAACATGAGTATCTCCCCTTCACTTGATCCTATGTGTTAATCCTTAAAGTCGGGAAGCCGACACAGCTGATCTCTGTGTCTGTCTGTGTACAGCTTCGTGTTTCCTCAGCCTTCAGCACTGCATGTTTCCCTGTGCTCGGTTTGATCCCTCATCATAAGGTGGCTTTTGTTTGAGCCAGACATCCAGACTCTCCTGGGTCTGATGTCTGAATCTGGGCTTTACCTTTATATTCTTTGATTCATAACATAAGACTTTCTGCAGGACTATGAGTTATGAAAAGCCGGGAACTAATTATGCCAAGGCCCTTTGCTCCTTTCTGTGTCTCCGTCTATGTGGTGGCCAATTTATTTCTTTCACCTTACATTGCAGAGAGGGCTCTCTGTGGACAGATAGGTGTGTGCGAGTGTGTGTGTGTGTGTGTGTGTGTGTGTGTGTGTGTGTGTGTGAAAAAGAAGGTGAGTCAACCATTAGAGTTGAAAAAAGATTCTCAACATCAAATGAAGACCCACACAGGCACACACGTTGAACAAACACTGACAAAATAATACATCTCATTACAGTAATCACAGTCAGCTTCACACGTTCACAGTTTCCACAAATTCATTCAGAATGGGCCACAATGAGAAAACGGACAGAGGTGAGGACACACACAGAAATATTCATTTTTAAGAGATGAACTGTGGCTCTTCAAACAAAAGGTAAGGGGAATGGATTAAATGAACTAGGATAGCTGAGTAATGAAAAAAGAGAAACGGCAAGAGACATGTGAAACCTATAAAAAACTAATGTTGGTAGAGATTTACAAACTGTATTGAAGGTCCAATGTGTATGAATTAGAAGACATTGTATCCAGTTCTATTGGCGGAAATAGAATACTAAATTGAAGGTATGAAGGTATGAGTTTTTATGACCCTGGAACGAGCCCTTTATATTTACATCAGTCCTCTATATGGAGGCCACCATGCAGCACCTGCCCAGAATCATAAACTCGACACATTTTGAGACTCTCCTTGTCTGCAGTTCTCCGGAGGTGAAACAAATGACCCAACTCCATTCGATCCATAGAGTCCCTTTCTACCTCCAAGAAAAGGCTAAACTGATAAAGGCTAATTATAATATGACTCAACCTGCCAAACAGGAATTGGAGGTTTAATCCATAATTGTTTTACCTCCTTTTCATGCCCTTACATGGCTTAAAATATTTATATATACTAATATAAAATAAACTGTGATTGCATAAACATCTCTTCTCCCTGGATTAATTTGGCTCCATTTAAAATGAGAATGCAGATCCTATTGCAAATCGTACTGCCGTTGTATAAAATTGTCTTATTTTATTGCTTTCTTATTTCATTGTTGAAGGCAAACTATATTGCTGGTGTGTATAAATGTTTATTTTCCCCTGTAAAGCATGTTGGTCGATCAAGTTGTTTCAAATGTGCTATATAAATACAATTGTTGCCAACAGCCATTTGAAGAAAGTTACATTGTAACAATCATTGGACTATTCCATCTCACAGGTCTACATCATAACTAGTTTGTATAAGATATATTGCAATTTAACAATCAATGGATTAAGGAAAATGGGCAAATCCACATCGAGGAGACAGATAAAGACAAAAAGTGGGATGTTGGCAGCTGATGAACCAGAAAGATGGATGTTATTATAGAATTATGGTTGGTATCTGTACTTACACAAATATTTTTTGCAATTATCACCTATAGCTGTCACAATTCAAACAGTGTCACTGTCACATGTGATGATGTGAGGGCCAAGAGGGGGGGGATTGCCATCATTAAATCCTCAGTAACCACACTCTGAGTAAACGGCTTAACAGGATACAGCTCTGGACAGATGGGGCACAAAGGTCACACTGTATCCTTCTAACCCACATCACAGCTTTTGGTCGAGCTCACATTGACACTGCAAACACCTGGATTATGCTGTCGGACTACTCTGTCAAACCCCATGTCTGCTGCTTGACAGGCAATTACAGCCAATGGGCTCCATGCCTAACAGCCATGATGCAAGGTCACTGTCGGCCTCTGAGGCTTCCAGCGGCAGATGGAAACCGAAGTTCACTGAGTTATCTCCACAGCGACAGATGTATTTGTGCGAGACTGGAAGTGTCATATCCTTTGCCCGAGATGGATCGCCGTGTCAGGCTGTGCCGACGGGTTCGGCGCTCATCTTTGTGACGGGCTGACGATGGATAGCAACCGTGTCGTGGGTCAAGCCAATTAAAGAAGTGGCCCAGTGAAAATGATGAGTGTATGTTAAAGGGTGAACAAATAAAGGCTCGTCTGAGTTTCAGGGCTTTTAAATTCCTGGCAACGGCTCAGACAAAGCATTTAAGATGACCCCCACCCACACACTGTGCTAATGTTTGTTTGCTTTAAAAAAAGAATCCTATTGCTTTGAATTACTGTTGAAATGGGTCACTCCCTGCTCGAACAGTTGCTTCTATATCACTTCAACGAGAATACATCTCATTTAGGGGAAAAAGGGAAAGTACTTACTGATAAATGATGGCCAAATGCAGAGGTGATGATCAGCAAGTGCAGTGACACAGTCTAATTGGAACAATTAAGCAAAGTCTCAAGTACTATTTGGAATTATCATTTTGGGTCGGTTTCTGGCAAAACCTGTCTTTCAAAAGCTTCTCTCTCAAGAACGGCAAATGACCAGCCATAAGACATTGGGTCTTCTTTTGAAGACTTGGTCCTTGTTTCAAATCTCACAGGGGAAGATTGAAAGATTGAAATAGTGGAAATATTCATTCATTTTGTTTAATGTGTCTATTGATGTGAGGCTTGCACCTGACATGCAACTCTCTTGAATTCAGGGAATTCCTTGTGTATTCAAGCTGCACAGACACGCATACAGCAATGGAAATTGGGAACCTAGATGTGTTTTGAATAAGGTGAAATAATAATTAAACTTGGGAAAATGTTTCACAGATTTTAAGAAGATAGGAAAAAAATGTGGTCACTTTTGTGTAACCTTGTTTAAAATTGTGAAAACAAACTCCTTGGCAAAGGTAATCATGTTTATATAGAGAACACGCCTCATCACATGAAAACTCATTCAGATCACAACAGCATAAAGAAAGGACACAATGGAAGAGAAAGAAGATAAACCGCGGCAATAACATTACTGCAGAGATGAAGGTGGTTTGACTTGCTCAAGCTTTAGGGCAGTTCAGTCAGAATGTGTGTGTTCGAGTGTGTGAGTGTGTGAGTGGATGTGTGGGTGACATTGACAGTACAGACCAGACAGTATTTTGAAGAAATGCAAAACAATGATGAACAATGAATCAGGCTGAAAATGATAAAATTCCAGGAAGCTATTAAGTCGACCCTCCTGATATCTGACTCAGGCCTCAGGATATTGTTTGAATTATTCTCAACAATCTATTGATAACTGCATATTACATTGTCACCATTTTTATTATAATAGAAGAAAAGAAATCCATTGCAGAGTAAAGATTTATCTTCACATAAATGTGAAAAACAGCAGTTTCTAGAATTAAGTCCAAAAGGGAAAGTGTGGGGGAGTTTGAGACATTTAATGGTAAAATTGCAAGTTGCCACTCACTTGCCACTTTCACTGGCTGTCAGAGCACTTGATGCAGCCTTCAGTTATTATTAAAAAGTGAAAAAGTGTTTAATTGTCAGATTTGGGCTTCTGTAAAAACAAAGTGGACCCATTTTCAATCTTCAAGGTTTCATTCATGGGAAACAGAATAGAATGCCTTCATTGTCATTATACACAATGTACAACGAGATTGAAGATCACATTGAGAATGATCACATTAATTTGTATGTTCAATTTATTATCCACTCAATATAATATTCAATATCTGACAATAGAAAGTCAAAAATAATGTTACCAATCTCACACACTATACCTTGAAATATGTGTAAAAGAATAAAGAATTTGATGTATGAGGATACAACGCTCATTGATGAATGCCACTGATACAGACAATGATTCAGGTTGAAGATTGGTGTCAATAACAGATTCACTTGGTCTGAAAAGCTGTGTGATGAGTCATATGTCAGAGCTTTAGGGTTTGGGTGTGAGGCTTGAAATCTCTCCCAACTCAGTCCAAAATGTCTAAACTAGGTCTGCAGCTGATCTGTAAGCTCTTTACTTTTCAAGGGTTTAGAGGTCAAAAGGCCAAAGAATTGTCATAGTCCCATCACCGTTGAGAACAGAACATGCAGTTATGTCTATGAATATATGAAAGAGGCATTTAAACAGACTTCACAGCACAGTTATGTACTAACCTCTAAGGGGCAAAGAGACATTTTGTCCTAACTGTAGTGTTGAAATTAAAAGCGCAAATGAGGTATGAGAGCAATTGTTACCTTACAGAGACCAGCAAAAATGTTATAACAGAGCAGTAAAAGAGACAAGAGATGACAAAAATACAATCTCCCATTACTGCAAATGCTCATGGCATATTTTCCCCTCAGAGAACAGTTTCTAAATGTGAACTGGCAGTGCTGGTGATGCTGTCACCTTTTTCTTTCACTCTGAAATCTCACATTCAGTCTCCCTGAATCCATTGAAAACACAAATCAAAGCATTTCCATTACTTGAAGGTTGTTTCGCTTGCACTATGACATACTGAGACCTGCATTATATTAAGGTCTCAGCTGAAAGCAAATATTAAACCGAGTGGAAGCTGCTTAGAACAGTGATGGTTTCCTCAAGGACAAAAACACCAAAGGTAAACACAGACCAGTGGAGGAGGGTTTTGTCTTGGAAGTAAACTGTAGGGCTTCTTAGTGCATCCATTCATTTAGTTGATTTGCAGTTCCAAATATGCTGTCAGGGCAACTTTAATATAGTAATAAGGACTGGAAGAGAACTCGGGAGCAGATACTCCTGGCAAGGCCCTAAGTCCCCATTAGGAAACGATTACCGCTAAAATCAATAAACCGTTTTTTTTGTATTTGGATCTGCACCAAATTGCACACATACTCAAATATCATCTCCCGAAATGTGAGAGATTTTTCAGCGAAATCCTTCAGATCAACTCTTGCAAAGTCAAAGATAATGAAAAGATTCTCAATAAAGCCACTGATCCACATCGAACATTTGACTTCTTTCCAAACCCATCACACAATATGCCACTAAGTACTTCCACATGATGAGCCCAAAGGAGACATATTGGACAAACTTTAGGGGAGATACATATTAATTGATGTCTCTTTAAAGTGTCACATGTTCAGAAAATGCTGTAGTTTCATATTTTCCTGTTCACTGACATATCAGACATTGACCTTCACAATGACAACAATTTGAAGAGGAGGTAGAAAAGTACAAGTGGAATAAATGAGACTGCCTCCACTGCAGAACGATGGAATGCATAAAAACACCTCCTACACACAGTACACTGAACATCCATACAACCCACTGAGGGAAAGGAATATATAGAAAGGATAATGTGTTGACTATTAAACTGACATTAATTAACCAAACTCATAATCTGCTTTAATTAGACATGCAACAAATTGACATTGGAAAGCTAGAGAGTGCAAACTAAAGTCATTTTCAGTCCTCCAGTAATTACCATAGCTCTTAATGGTCTCACTGTATGTTTGTATTTGTATGTGATAAACACCATCTTAAGATTTCAGGAGTGTGAAAGCAGTGAGGTGACAGGTCCGAGCTCCTGCCGTACTATTTCATGCTGGGTTCAGCTGCTCCCATTGGCAAGAAATGGAATAAGATCAGCACACTGACACAGATAGTGCTCTGCTATGGCGACCATATTGGACTGAATATTTAATGTCACGGCACATCATATTTCTCCTGAGGACCAGAGTCCATGAGGCTTGAACTGAATTCTTGTTAGTGTCTCTGAAAGTGAAACCAGAGAGACAGTGTGTGTGTGTGTGTGTGTGTGTGTGTGTGTGTGTGTATTTTGTAGTCTCATATAGTATTTTCCCTTTAACCTCGTTGAGTTCCTGAGTAGGCAGATCTTGACAGAAGGAACGATTAACATTAGTGACTTGAAATTAAATTCACCACACTGACATAAAAAGTAAGTGTGCGCCTACGTGTGTTTATGTGCACTTGTAAAAAGAGCATGTGAAATAGCCGCAGAGTGACCGTGCGCCTGACTCTGTGCTATTGGAATTTAAAGAGAGACAATATAAAACAGCTATGACTTCTCACAATCAAATCCTTTTTTGCGTTCAAAAATTCACATTTCACCAAGGCTTGGAGAAACATATTTCTGTGTCAACAGCGCCATCAAAAGTGGAGGACTTTTTTCATATCACAGCACAGCAGGGTGTTGCATAAAAGAACACAGAAACCGACAGGGGTGTGTTTGAATTGTATGTCAGAATGTCTGAGACGAGGCTGTGTAATGTGTGCCAGGTGAAATACAACGGTCTCCTGTATTTCTGTGGAGAGCTTAGCAAAAAAAAAATAAAAAAGGATTTGAAGCAATGGGGTTCATGCCATTAACAGTGCACAATTGTGCCCTGAGGTGCTCCTCTAGTGTGTAGGTGTGTTTCTGTACATGTATTACGCCATACAAAGGACAGCATGGTGAAAAAGTGGATTTGCTTGAGTTCCAAAAAGCCCCCAAACCAAGTGCTTTGCTTTAAATAAATACATTACTAAGGTGCTTGTGGATAGACAGGTAAAGTCCAAGTGAACGTGGAGAGCTGTGCGGCACTCGGTCCCCCTGCAGAAAGTCAATGGGTTAATTGCACTGGATTGATCCTGGATCATGGCAGTGCATCGGGGTGGATCGAGATGTTGTGGCAGCAGATTGTGACCTTTGACCTTAAATGGACTTATAGATCTACATTTATGCCCTTTATATCATTGTTGCCCGTTTCCATGAGACATCTATTGAACATCTGTCTGTCCTGAGAGTGGATCCCTCACACATGACTCTCCCTGAGGTTTCTACCTACTTTATTTCCTGCTGTGAGAAGGTTTTGTTCCTGGTAGTTTTCCCTCACTCTTGCCGAGGGTACAGGGACAGAGGATGGTTCTCACTCACCCTGTGAAGTCTCGTGAGACAAATGTATTTATTTGTGAAGGCGGGCTATATAAATCAAATCTGATTGAGTGATTGATTGATTTTGGATGATTGCTGAAAATGGGCTCTGTATGATACTCACTGCTGTTGCTCAGCAGGATAATCTTCAAAAACACCCTTCAAAAACTTTTTGAAGAATTCAAGGACTGATGTGATAAAAAAGTGCAGGCCCTGAACACCACCACAGTAAATGGCAAAATGCCTGCTAGCAACCTTGTTTTAAATCGCCATAAAAGCATTGGGGCTCTTGGGCTATTGACTTTACGTGTTTTATATGATAAAATAAAACATAAATAACAGTCTCAGCAGCTTGGGTTGTCCACAGACCATATTTAAGGCATGGTTAACAAGCTACATTTCTCCCGTGTTCTAGAACTCGTTCCTGCTGCATTGAAAGGTGACAGTCGTTGACAGTTATGAGTTGTGTCATTTCCTTACAGTCTTGAAATGAAACCGTCGTGAAGAGAATTCTATCATCTGATATTTGCTGAGGTTCTGAGACAGCTCTGAACTTTAAACCCCTGCTATGGCGAGTCAGCCAATCAACTGTGTGCATTTGAGCTCATGCCATCTGTGTCAAAGTGTCTATAAATATAATATGGTTGTCTCTTCGAATGTGGTTGTGGTTGCACATGATTCATATGCCGGGTGACTTACTCATATGTGCCTGCACACACACACACACACACACATACCACTACTGACGTGCATGAGGTTACTATTTCTGCCAGAGCAAGATGGTGTTTTGATTGGTTTGGGGATGGAATAGCGAAAGGGGAGGGGAAGGGGGAGGGGGGAGTATTTGAATATTTATGAGAAGAAAACCATTTGTGGTCCGATGAATGCTGACAGAAGGGCCTGCTGGATAGAGGTTGACACGGCTAAATTAACTGGAGAACTGGAGACTGGTGTCATTTTGTCACATGCCCACACACACACACACACACACACACACACACACACACACACACACACACACACACACATATTACATGCACACACAGAGATGTAAACTTGAGTGAAAGCTCCTTAAATGAGGAATATTCACCACCTCAGAGCAAACCTATGTTACTATGACGACGCTCACATTTCAATACCTTATCAACTCTAATTGAACACAGATTAGATTTGATGATTGATTTGCACAATAGCGGGTGTCTTAGACTTTCAAATGAAAAACGTATACTTGTGAGACCTCTTGTTAATGAAGTGGGAGGTAATTTAGAAAAAGAAGCTATTTGCTATTAGTAGAAGTGCTGGCACTGTAGCTGATTCAGGTCAGTGAGTTTACACTTGTTGTACATGTGTACAGGAGAAGAAGCTGCATGGATTCTGATGAGACCGTTCTCAGTCATATTGCAGAGTCATGTTTCAGATATATATTTAGGACACAAATCTGATATGACAATCAGAATGAATCCTGAGAACTCTGTCACTTTGACCTGGTAATCTGAACATAGCTAAAATGTTACAACTTGTCATAAGGCTTTTAAAGCAGCGTATCAAGACTTGAAATGATTCTATAAGACACCATCTACAACAATTCGGTTACATTTGATCAGCGCTTAATAAATCTGCAGGCTCACAAATCTCTCATTTTATTGAGATTTTGCATGCAAGGCCTCCAGCTGTGAGTCAGACAAAATCACTGCAGCCACTGTCATGGTGTCCTGCCTGCAGTTTCTCGTATTCACAATCAGCTCAGATATTTGTCACAGGATGACATCATCATCAGAGTGAGACACTATCTTAATACCACGAAGAGCACAATTCATGCATGAATGCATGTTTACCCGCTCTACTTTAACTTTAACCTTCTTTACTGTTCTCTAAGCCTCACCTTTCCTCGTCTCACGTTGTCATACTGGGTTTTTGCCCAATTCATCATCCTCCTCCGAGTCTCCCTCTCCTCCTTTGCAAGGAGAGCAAATAACACGCTCACCAGACAGAGACAGGCAGACAGAGTTGGCACTTGAAGCCCCGCTTCCGCTCCAATATCCAGTACATCTCCTCCGCTCATTCCTACACCTACGTTCAATTAGTGCAAATTACATGCCGTTTAATTGTTAGGGTGTAGGAGCTCTGCTGTTCATTAGCTGAAGAACGGCAGGACCGAGTGCAGACGGAGGAGTGTGGGATGGAGGGGGGTTCATTATAGCCACATGCTGGGAGCGAAAGTATTTGGTGAGAGCAGCTTGTAGGCAAATGAAAATTCAACGACTGAAGCGTGAAGGAAGTGAAACATTGTGCTGGCAATAAAGTAAACACGAAGCATGATCTGAAAAAAACAATTTAATAAGATGTACGGCCAGGATGATCAATGCACTCTTTTGTACCCCAGGTTTGAGTATAGAATAGAATAGAATAGAATTGAGTCAGTAAGCGATTGTAAAACTCAAACACTCCTCCATCCCGATTTCCCTCTCTCGGTTGGGCTTTTGAAATATTTAATGTTCATTTGGCTTTAACATTTTCTCGTCATTCATTCACTGATGTCAAACCAAATTGGATTTCCTGATGGGAGCTGATGGGGGAGATGAGAGGATATTAAAAGTAATAAAGAAAGAAGAGACAGCAACAATGCCTGTAAATGCTGGCGCCTCTCCTCGTGATCAAGGACGGGATGAAGAAAGACTGTGCGAAGCTGTAATCTGGTGCTTTGTCTCTCGATAGATTTAAACCCGCCCCTTTTCTTCCTCCTCACCTTCCTCCTCCTCTCCCTACATTTGTGAAAATTGGCCACTTAAAAATGCTAAAAAGTTCTCATTCAATTTGTAGATGTCACATTCCACTTTTCAAATCCACTTTACATTATCTCTTCTATTCTTCCTCATGTCGCCCTCTTTAACTTTCAGTCCTTCGCCCCTTTGTTGTCCTGATTCATCACGGTTTATCTTATGATGATGACAGAGGATGAAACATTGGCATCACTAAGCTTTCTCTCACACACACACACACACACATACACACACACACGCGTGCGCACACGCACACACGCACATCCACACAAAGCACTAGACATGGACAAATGAAAAAAGAATATTTGAATAGAGACAAAATTGCATATACACATATACACCATGAAAGGTTAATCTGCTGACACCGTGTGTGTGTGCGTGAGGGTGTATTTGTTTCTTGATGAAAATGTGATGAAATCGGGTGATAGTGGTTGGTGTTCCTGAGCCACAATCTAAAATAGAAGACCAGAGGAATTACCGAAGATATTTATTTGTTGGATATTTACATTTTTTTTTATCAGCAACGACCTTCGGTTTGCTTGCTAACCAAAAATTTACATATGAGAACACAGGAGCAAGCAAGCAAACACTTGGAAACTGTCAGAAAAATCACTTTGATGGACAGCATGGTTCGAATATTGCGCACATATGTGTGATGACGTCCAAGCCTTAGGCAACACTCAAATGCTCCATCTCCTCTGCCTCACCACTACATCACCTGAAAGCCTCCTATCAATCAACATCACAATGAAATGTGGATATATCAGAGGCCTGAGGGAGGGATGAGGCAGACAGGGAGAAAGAGGGGTGGGAGGGGGGGGAGGAGCACAGTAAAGCTGGTTCAAGACAAGTGGATTTCAGCGGTCATCCCTCAGCTCTTCACGAATAACAAAATTCATGCCAGAGGCCAGTCCCACAATTGTCATCCAGAGGGACACTGAACATCAGGAATGTAAGACCATCCCTCCAGAGTGGTGCCCAAAAATCATGCGGTGTGCCTTGAAATGTTTCACAAGACGCAATCCTGTGCGCCCGCTAGGTCTTACGTGCGTGCGCCTAGATTGGGATGTACAGCATACCGGTATCTAACAAGTACTGCGATACGAGAGTACCGTACTCAAAACAATACGATAAAGTGTTAGGAGAGGTACCGGTATTTTTTACCCTCTAAGGAGGATGCGCTGCGCCCCGTACTGCTGTTTCAACCGGCACGTGCTGTGCATGAGCCAAGGCACAGAGTCAACACGGGGGGGGGGCAGAGAGAGAGAGGGAGACAGAGAGGGAGACAGAGAGCAAGAAAGAGGGACAGAGAGAGAGGGAGGGAGGGAGGGAGGGAGAGAGAGACAGGCAGTGAACCCACTGCATTGTTTTATAATGGCTTTTATTTTCCCTCTTTTTTCCCAGTTCAAAAACTATTAATTTTCAGTTTCAAAACTAATACTGAGTGGAGGAACGCCCAAATCCAACAAATGAATTCCAGATCCAGCAAAATACCATTTTAAGTGTATTCATGTGTTCATTGCCAAAGAGATTCCCGAATTTTCATTGAATTCCATCCTAAACGTTCCATCCTTAACACAGGCTTTGTTTTGACTAAACATGCTTCCAGTATACCAACACCAAGGGTGATTACTGTGTTCACATCTGCCGGAGCACATCACACTCCGGGGAAAACAAACCAGAATTTGATTTAGCCCGACTGAAAAGTAAACATGCAAAAAGCCCCCGAGAGGACAGTGGTTTATTCTAAACTTCATCCAAATCACTGAAACTATCCTATGCCGTCTGTGCAAACATTTTATGGGCCGTGTTTTGGCAGATAAAAGTCATCCAATGCCAGAGACTAGTTTTTATGTTGATTATATGCAGGGTGAAATAAAAGTTTTTTTCCTCACACTCTGTGTCTCTCACCCTGTATGGGATGGACACTCTATATTTAAACAATGAAAACTGAAATAAATCTATCCAGGGATGACCTAAAAATGTTCACTCCATTTTATCTTTTTCTTTCTCTATTTCGTGTGCTCACAGATTCTTTATACACACTATTCCCCTTGTCTTCATACGTTCCTTTCTGGCATCCCTTGCTCCCAGCTCCCCTTAAATATCATCTAATAGTCTCCGTCTCTCCCTCTCTCTGGACCCATAAGTGTTTGTCTCTATAATTCAGCCCTCAGCAGATAAATTAGCATCTGTCAAGGCTTCTCTCTTCGCCGTGAGCTTTGGCAGAAGCCATTTCTCGATGGCACACTTCAGCGCCCTGGCACCTTCACTCAACCCCTTATTTACTCTGACTCACAGGTAATGAGGCAAAGGACTGGTGAAACCATGTGTGAGAGAGGAATGACATACCGCTGCTGGAGCCAGGACGGACATCTGGCCATGTGATGCTGGGAGGCTGTGTCACAAACTGGGAATATAGAAATGTTTACAGTCGAAATGAACAGCTGTGCTGAGGGCAATTCATGCATATAGAGCAAAGGGTGTTTATCTAAAGGCTTTTAGCCAGTGGAGATGGAGCCAGAGCAGAAAATGAATTGGCCATTTTGGAGCTGCAAAACTATTGTTTCCGCTAATGGGTAGAAAACACTGGTCAGTTGCACAGATGTCTTTCCGTTTACATTCAGCTCAGTTTATCCAGACAACAAAATCTGATTTCTCTAAACCTCAATAAATGTTTTAGAACAAGCATATGTCTTTTCAAAGTGCAAAAATAATCTAGAAAGCCAATTAAAGAGGGATAAACATTTGATGCAACGTGTTGCTGGAACAGCCATCAATACTTTGCAAGTCCAAACTTTTCACAAATGGAATATTTAAACAGCAATTGTTGATTTCAGAAAACAAAGGCCACTGCTTAAGCTTTAAGAGAACACTGATTGTGACAGGGAGTGACAAGCTCAAACATTTAATAAAAATTAAACAGGTTTATTATGACTATCTCGCCCTGACACAATTCTTACCCATGAGTTTTCCATCGCATCATCAAAATGATAAACTTTATTGACTCAACTTCGATTGAATAAAACTACAGCTAATATACTAGTGGGGAACTCGGTGATAATGCTAAAACTATATCACTCAAATCTAACATGAGTTGTCTAACTATTCCAAATATCTTTTCTGTTACCTAGAACACATTTGAGAGAATACGAGTTTTCCCACTAAATATTTTGTAAAGTCCCAAACCAGGAAATGGATCAGGGGCAATACAACAAGACTCCTTTGTTAAGGCAATGATTGAAATGGCAAACCATTTACATCCTAAATGTGTGTGAACAGGTAACAAACCTATCAAGGCAATTCAATGTACATATTTTACACCAATGCCACCGACAAAATCCAATGTTCTGTTTCCAATTGGACATAGACCTGCCTAACCAAGCTGATTGGCTGTCAAAGAACATTACAGTCAAACATGATCACATTTATGTAAATAAAAAGCTGCTGCACTCGACTAATTCATTTTTACACTCTGGGAGCTGTTTGCCATGATTCGGGCTTGACCATTGACTCATGTAAGCCTTCTTCTTCCACAAAGTGAGAGTTGATCTCCGGTTACTGCGTAGTCTATGATATGCGCTTATTTTGCAAGGCACGTCAACACCGTCAAGGTGTTTCCAGACATCAGACTACACCAAGGGAGTGACGATATTTTGGACTAAGACGACACATGCACCGGTTCTACACTAATGAAATAAAACTCAAATTAAGTCAACGATTTGTACTCAGGTGTTTGTACTCATCCCTGATGTACTTATGTATTCCTATGTTGCTTGCTCTACTTAAACACAAGCTAATTAAGTTAATTAGTGTGTTATGGACTCTCCTGACTGATCACCAAGAGAAACAGTTAGCTTCATTGTGCTGACTCTCAGATTATATCACTCGTCGATTAATTAAACTGGTTCCACATGATAATTCTGATTAACGCCATATTTCCCTAAATTGAGCTAATTGTTCCCAAAACACAGGCACGTCAACATGTGCACATACATCAGCTCAACAGCGATGTGTCTCTCGTTCTCTCTTTGGTCTGACAGCCTTGTCAGCTCCAATAAGTCTCTGTCTGCAGCCAACACTCTGCGGTCCCTGTTTAATTGCATTGTCTTTCAGCTACCTGACTCGCACGTGGGTGTTGCTGATGCTGATGTTGCCTTAATTTCACAAGAGGAATCATCTCTATCTATCTTTAAGTTGTTATCTAGAGGAGATGTGGCGCTAAGTGTGGGCCTTGGATAATAAAATTACTGGTCACTTAGAGCTGAGAGTGTGCAATGATTGCACAGTAGCTGGTCCAGCACAGTCTTAGATGTTCACAGAGGCACAGCACAGAAATCATAACACCATGCATGCAAAGAACACACATATCAAATCTCACAGGATGGCTGATCAATTATTCAGTTATTCCCCTGTGCTGCAGACAATGTTCTTTTGAAATATTGATGATAGCGACTAGACAGTACCAAGTGTGTTTGTGTTGTTCCTATGTATGTGAATATGAAGGCCAATAAATACATAATTGTATTACCAGTTCCTCATATGAGGCATAATAAATCAGACTATTTGCACTTCCTATTGTGAATTCTGCTGCCTCCATTAACAGGCGATCTAATTGTAAACACCCAGCATTTACTGTTTTTCATGACTTATTCTTGTGTATTACTTCCCTTGAGTCATCGCCTTTTGAAGATGATCCATCAAAGACGCAGTCGAATGTGCGTGTGATTGTGATGAAACGTTTATCTTTGCTTCATAAAAATATATTTGGTTTCTTTCTCTGAGAATCCACACTTCAACAAATCAAATGATTAAAACCATCGCCATCCTCACTTTCCAACATTGATGGAGATAAATTCTCCTGGTGTGTCCGTACAATGAGAGATTGTATTCTCAGAAGTTGTGCGAAGATTTAAATTATATCTAGTGGTGAGAGCAACAGAATACCCCTCACCCCACCCTTCCTTCTTATGTTGAAGGATGTATGGTATAGTTATCAAAGCTTATTCAGGGCCTACTGGGGAGACATGTTGGTGCAACATGGCGGCTTCCATAGGGAGGAACGTGATGAAAACCCAATATCTTGTATATCAAGGTGATTATACACAAATTAAACCATCAATGGGATGACTTCATGTTCCATATTTCTTTCCATTTCACCAGAATCTTACTTTGAAGGGAACAAACAACAGAGATCAGGCAAATTGTCACCTGGACCAAACCTACAAAAAGTAAAACAACCATTCTACTCATGTGAAGTCATCCAGCAGTAAACAGGATTTGAAAAATGGATAATTAAGTCTTGGCCCACGAATCCAATGTCTACACCAGACTCAAAATATTGGCTGTTGCCCCAGTGTCCCATTCATCACAGGATGATAGGTAGTGGGCTCTAAGATAGGTTCAAATTGATAGAACAAACTTGACATGTTTCTTTGACGGTTTACTGCTTCTGTTTTGTCTCACATAATTCATTCTTTTCAGACATAGCTAAGAGCTGTTTGATACATTGATTAAGTTCTATTTAAATCCCTCATTTATAAGCTGAGATGTGAACTGCAATGAAAATGTCATGATAATAATTGAATCTCAATTCACTTTGTGGGGTTTGGCTTTGTTTTCCAAATTTTGACAATGCATATATCATAAATAGTGCGCAGAGGAGAAAGGGCTGTGGCTCCACAACAGTTGATAAATGGTTGATGTTATGATAGTGGCATTACAAAGAGCCTATAAATGTATTATACAACCGACCATCAGCAGCAAATGATGATACACGCGTGCTTAGACAAATAAAACATGACAAGAATATTGCACTGATGTCACTGAAATACTGTCGAAACTTCACAACAGTAACCTCATTAACAGTAACACGAGTTAAGGGATTTTCTTTACCGTGGTTTACCAATAAATTGGTAAGGATTATGGTTAATTAACCTGACTGCTTTACGCAATTGGACTGTGGGAGTAAGATGTGGTACCCAGGGAGAACCTACAACCTCCACCATGACAAGCACAGATGGTTCCAACCCAGAACCTTTTTGCTGAGAGGTAAAGAGAGAACAACCCAACAACCATGCACATTTAATGCAATTGTTGTCAAAATGTTCTCTACTTATAAATGTAGTATGGATTGTGTTGGTACAAAGCTGTGCTGAGCAGCTTGAGGCAATTTTACTCCATCGACCTGCTAAACTGTGGGAGCTCGGCTGAATCGTGAGCTTGTGGGTATCATTAGCTCTGCATGTCTTTGTGTGTGTGTGTGTGTCTGTGTGGATTGTTGAATGATACCTCTTTCACAATGGTGAAAAAAACACTAATACCCTGTTACAAACACGTTTTTTGTTTTTTTTCTGCAGTGCGAATGTACTTAATCAGGATTCAGGATGAGGAGACTCTTCCCCCTGGCTCTATAAACGGCATCGATGGAAACTGGGTAGAAATGCCAATTTCACCTGTTAAATTATGCTGCTGCAAATTCCAACACAATCTTCCAGCAAATGGAGGTTTGGGAAATGTGCATACTGCCCTTTTCTTGCAGGTCCAGTGGGTTCATAATCCCAGGTATACCTGCTAATTATGGCATGAAAGAGGCTTGAGAGCGCAGGCTGGTGCGTCTGTATGTGCGACAGCGACCCCCTTTATCCTGTGTGTCTGGAAACAATCAGACCGCTGACGTGTGTGCAAACAATCTCTGTTTTAAACTGCAGGTTGATGAGTATTCCAAGATTGTCTTTCCTCAACTGCTGAGCCGGACACATTTCATTCTCCACACACTGATCTCCCGCAGTGCGATCCTCAGGGACCGACACCGCCCTAAGCCCACCCATTAAGGAAATGAGCTGGATCAATCAGAATGCATTAATCCAACTTGATCTCCTGAAGGAGCAAGATCACATGCTCACTTGCAGAGATATTATCTGTAGGTGGGGGCACGCTCATCACCACACAGTCCAACATACATTTATAAATCCGGAAAGCACTGTGCTCTCACATATACGTAGAACAAGAAAAAGAGATTTTCGGAAAACTGTTAAGAGCCAAAAGCTATATTAAGAAAGTGGTGTTTTATGCTCCGCCTCGTCGCTGCAGCTCAGCTTGTGCTTCAAGGGTTGTAGTCTCACATTTGTAAATCCCAAGAAAGCCGCTGTATGCCACCGCATCAACTGTGAGGTGAGCGTTTCTGACAAGGAACAATGGTCGCGCTCATTAAAGTAGCTCTCATTCAAACGCAATGCATTCCTCAGCAGGCGAACCTGAGTGTTACATGACGGAAAACAGTGAATGAGAGATTTGGGAAACCTTTTAGAAATTGCCTATTCTGCTGTACCTCTGTGTGTATTTTATTTACAGAGAAAGGGATGGGACCTATCATCTGAGATGACAGGCAATGCCATTTCAAATTTCCCAGAGAGAGGAAGAGCCCAAGGCTTGGCAGTGCAGCACGCTTGCTACCAGATCATCTAAATAGATGTTTGGGTAGTGGAGAGGTGTCGGCAGGCAGAGAGAATATTTATATAAAACATGAGCTGCTTGTTTTCATTCAGTACGTGGCTGTTACAGCGAATGAGGTTTAACAGTATGAATATACAGCACTAAACAGAATGTCTCTAAACATGAGCATTAACTACCACCAGCTCATTACTATCAAGAGGCCAATACACATATTACCCGTAATATGTTTTTCAGACTGACCGTAGAGTACATTACAGCAGTACATGAAAAATTCATTAACTGAAAAATGTGTATGTTGTGCGTTGAATTCTTCATCATGCCTGAGTTCTCAAAATGAATTCCCTCATGCTGAAAATATCTATTGCAATTATGTAGAAGTTTAAGGTTTTAAATTCCTTTTTCTTCCTGAGAGGAAAGGAAAACAAAAGAATTTCACAGTATTTTTTGAACATTCTGTCCTTGCAGCATTTATCATTGTCAAAGTGATTACACAACATGGAGGTGAAAGATGAATCAGACAGCAATCTTGATAAGAAAACCATAAGGGAGCCTCTGTCAGTGTTTGTATGCAGCTTCATGACATTATCACACTCTGCTGACATGCGAGTATTCGTGCCTATTCAGTGCTTCTGCAGGCATGTTCATCTTTAACCGTTTAACAACTCACAGATAACCGATTGGCTGATTAATAGTCAAAGCTAAATCCAGGGATGTCTGGTTCCAACTGAGGGGAGAATTCTTTACTGCGGGTCACACGGTTAATAGACTGTCACCAGTTTAACTCCACAGAGACATGTGGATAAAAACCAGTTGGCAGGCTGTCGGCTATGCTGAGAGGACTTAACCTGTTACTGGGGTTGATTGATTAGTGTGTGTGTTTGTCTGTGTGTATCTGTGTGTGTGTGTGTGTGTGTGTGTGTGAGAGAAAGGAGTGAGGGGGCGAGAGAGAGAGAGAGAGCGAGAGCGAGAGCGAGAGCGAGAGAGAGAGAGAGAGAGAGCAGGTACAGTGTGTAGGATTTAGCAACATCTAGTGGTGGAGCTGAATTTTGCAGCCGAATGTGCCTCATCTTATACTTCCATTTTCTCTGTAGCCTAGCTGCAGCAGATGAGCGATGATGTAGATTTTCTTTTGTGTGTTCATTTAATGCAGTTGGTCGAAAATGTAATCATTTGATTAATGAACAGATGTCAGCTACTATTGAAGGGAACATATGAAATGAATGTGCATTTTTGTGTGCCATGGAGGGGGGAGAGAGAGAGAGAGAGACAGAGAGAGAGAGAGAGAGAGGGAGAGAGCGAGAGAGAGAGAGAGAGAGAAGGGGGGGCACTGTTTGACCTTAATTTCAACTGACTGAGTACCAAACGTACAAAACGCAGCATTTGTGCGTTTGTGTTTTCAGGAGGTAAGCATCTTAATTTAGCTTTGTGCCAGAGTGCATGGATCCCCTGCTTTAAAATGGAAACGTCTCACAGGGACTTCCTCTGCTCTCTTCAAGCTCCCTGTCCTGAGTGTAACTGTAAACAATAAATAGGACTCAAGACAAAAAAAGCACTCAACAGGGTGTTCTGTATAACTATGCATTAAACTATATCATGTTGGGGTTTAAAAATTCTGGAAGGATCAGCTGTGCGACTCAATGTAATGATGTAATTTTGATGTGAGTCATAAACAGATAGAAGACAGATGCAAAACCATCACATAAATAGAGTGTTTTATTAGCAGCTGGCGTAAACATCATAAAGACAGTAATGTCTCTCAAACAATAACCCCTATAGTTATTTCATTATAGTACACGTAAAGATAGTCAGTGACACAAGGCCATTACGTGTATCACGTAAGTGTGGTATGTAATTTTCAAAGAGCTACACGGTACTATGGCAACGCAGTCCGCCAAAAGCCAACTAACACATTTCTTTGCCCAGATACCAGAAGCCAAAATGAAATAATTAAAGGAGGGAGTGAGAGAGACAGAAAGAGACGTATGGATGGAGATGAAACAGAAGCCGCAGTGTGGCTGCAGCAAACAATGCAAATCAAAGTCAACAAACAAGCCGAGCAGAGCGGAGTTAACTCTTATTAGCGTGCTCTCTGTCATCACTCGATCTCTCCTCATCTACCCATACTGCATCTCCACTGCCCTTAGAGACGAGCAACTTCCTTCTTGCAGCGTTTCCTGAAATAGCACCAAGTGCCCTCATAGGCAATGTACTGCTACATAAGCACCGTACCCAACAAAGCAGTTCTGATACACTACACAAAGTCGATGAGATTTACTCTGACCCTAAACTAAAATCAGTCTTGGCAACGCAGTTTATTTATGGGTTCGTATACAAACATTCCTAAGGTCAGCTTGGTTCTGCGTGTTATCTATTTCCATCAGGGGTCATCTGTGAATTGCATACAATTATAGTTTGAAAGTGATGTGCCAATTTCGTGGCAGCAGCACAACTATCCCCACTAGGACTCTCTCCAATATGTATATTCGTTCACAATGGAGAT
The DNA here is from genome assembly GCA_016785325.1 of Chascanopsetta lugubris. NCBI lineage: Eukaryota > Metazoa > Chordata > Actinopteri > Pleuronectiformes > Bothidae > Chascanopsetta > Chascanopsetta lugubris. Next base: position 59,521 of record JAFBJT010000345.1, read on the forward strand.
GTCGCACACTAATGAGTCCACCAGTTTTCTCGGTTGACTTAACATTTGCATCATTTTGCATTTTTCATTTCAGGAGCCAGGTATTAAATTTCTGGAGCAACCTGCCAATGCCATTGGCGTTGCTAATGAAACAACTTCAAGTCATGTCAAGTGGCATCGCCGTGGTTTGGACAACACTGCACTGTGATGGTAAATCACATGTGTTTATAAAGTGTTTTTTCAGCACCGCAGGTACTGTACATCACTCTTACAGAACAAGTGCCAAACTCTGCAGTGATCTCATTAGCTTAGGATATTGTAAAGATTTAACCAATGAGCTGGTCATGTAAAAAAACGTTAAACCCTCAAGAGCCTCAGGCTTTGCCCCATATTTCAGATTCAGTCATAGAGGATTGGCACAAAACAAGACAACGCAAAGGTTGAGGTCAACTGAAGGTTGATAAGCTGGCTTTCAATGTGCAGCTATTGGTTGTCTGGTAACCATTAGAAACAAAGCATCATTTGACTATTTGACTCAAATCTGTTACTTTGAAGATACCAAAATGTTTCCAAACAAAATGTTTCATCACCCACTTCCACTGTTCACTTTGCATGTAACACGCTAATCCGCCTGCACTGCAGTAATCATTACCGTCAGACTTATCAGACAAAGGCAGACATATCTTATTTGGCCGTGAAAAGACTGTCCAACCACATTCACCACAGGCACGCCTCTGAGAGCAGGACAAAGGAGGGTAGCTGGGGAGGGTTTGGAAAATAAAGTGACAGCAATTGTTCTGAACATATTCATCTCTAAGGGAAAGAATTGAGTGAGAATGAGAAGCTGGAGGGGGAGGCAGAGAGTGGAGGGGGAAAAAGAGGTGGCTCGAGGAAAGAAGTAATCTCTAGTCATGCTTGGTTTGCTTTATGACTTTATCAGCAACACCAGGAAAGAAACCAGACAAACAGTGCCACTTTTATTGTCATCACAGACGTAATACAATCAGTGGTCTTCCCAAAACTGTCAGGCAACACAGGCCATGGCTTCGTAAACACCATTAGAGTGTATCTGAAGAGAGGGAGCACATGCACGCTGGGGAATGAACCGTCGGGACTAAGCAAAATAACCAGCTTATGGCAGAGCAAATGATGAGCTAGCGACCTGTGGACAAGGCTTGATGCAGGCAGGGTAATTGAGACAGCATGTTGCCCCAGAGTAACCTTCCCTCAGATATAACCGTAGTATAATGTGCTGAGGAAAAATTTCTCGTTTACGATCGGGTAATGGCACTTAGGTCAGAACAATGGCCCTCTCCACTTGAAAATTGGATAGGCTTTCTCATTAAAATGTATTGGTTTTAGGAAACGCCTAAGGATGGAGAAACATGGTGAAAGTCCTGAAGTTTAGAGAGAGTGTAAAAAGTTGTGGAGGTGATGTGTAATAGTGGAGATGCGCTCGAGAGATGCATCCCAACTTCCAACGTGTGGGATCGACCGATTATCGGCGCCGATTATGGCATTTTGACGCATATCGGCATCAGCCTTTTTTTCAAACACTAATGTTCGGGTGGAGGGCATTCAACGGACTGTGAACAGTTAGCTTCCGTTAGCTGTCCTGTTTCATGCTGCCGAAAGGAGACGGAGAAAAAAACCCGGTGACGTCACCATGCACTGAACGTGACTCAGCGAAAACATCCCAACATGCATTGTGCAGTTAAAGGGGCAGACAGACATGACTCTGATGGAGCTCCGACTATTGAAGTTAGTGGAGTTAGTGCTTGTAACCAAACTCTGACCTGAGCTTGAGAGCAGAGGTAGTTCCTTCCCAGCTTCAGCACAAGCCAGTGAACTCAAGAGAGAGAGGTTTCAAGTTGTTTGTATGCAGACTCAATTTCTCAGCCATTACTCAGTTGTTGCTGCTGTATCAAAATGACCTAGCCTCCAGCACTAGGGACTCATCATATGCATCACACCCATATCATTTTCCCAGGAAAGTGCAAGCCAAGTGATTTCATGTAATAGCTTACCCCAGGCTACTTGAGGCAACTGAGTAAGTCGGGAAATGTCTAATTTTCCTGAGAGTCTATTGACTCACTGGCATTATAAGAGATTTAAAAACTAAGGGTGGGTGGGGCTCAGAGGTCTCAAGGTTGCGGGTTCAATTCATGGCTTCTCAATCCACGCTCAGATATACGTCAATATGGATAAAAGCGTCCGCTAAATGAAGTTGTGGAATTGTGCGATCGTCCAGTGAGGAAGCACAATGTCCAAAAGGTGGACTTGACCAAGAATTTGTGTAAAGAAATCAAAAGCAGAATCTCAATTGTGCAGAGAATCCAATGCACAATATGTGAATTTGGAATTGTGCCAGGATGCAGGAGAGTAACTAACATGGCGGTGATTGCGCGACCCTCTCAATTGAGGAGTGTAGTGCAGTGTTAGGTCAGCCACAGCTCCGCAATTGTGCTTGTATGAGCTGATTCATCAGATTTGCATTTGCTTTGCCATCAGCAGCTCATTCAACAGCTGCTCTGCCTAACAGCTGACGATGTCCAATCGTATTCAATCATGGGTGGCAATTATGACCCGGCACATCTCACAATGTCGCTTCTTCTGCTGATATCGTGAAGTCACATTTCTTTAGAGAACAAATTCTCCATTACCCCTTTGAAAGTTTGTTTGTTTCTATTGGGAAAATAGTGTTATCATCATTGCTGCATTGATACTTGCCCTACTTAAGAGTTAAATTCATGATTTTCCTTTTTTGGTTTGTCTGAATACTGTAATACAAACTATAGGGGAGTACGGCCGACCCTGTGGAGGGATATACAGTGACTGTGATTTAGTGTTATGGTATTCATTATTAAACCTCTCCAGGATGCAGGTCTTCTTCTGTGTGTCTGCCATGTTGCACTTCAATGGTCCTGTGGACAAGACAAAGACTGGCTCTAAAGACATCCCTTGTTGTTGCAGTCTTCAGCTTCCCAATTAGATATTACTAAATCATACACACTTGAATGTTAATATTTATGTTAAATCCTCCTTTAGTCATACGAAGAAAACCGTCTAGTAATACAAGGTATCTGTCGAGTGTAATCCATTATGTGAAACATTTCTTCAATCTGGATAAAGAACTATACAATTCTATACGTATGAGAGCAGTCAGACACCCACTTAAACATCCTCTCACTCATTCCCTCAATCCCAAACCTTTTAAAAAAAAGAACAGAAATATTTCTAGCACTCAGCTGGTGGTGTTATCAGGAGAGAGCAACATTCATGAACCCTTATGTATACATGAACACACACGCAGCCCATTCAAGCTCCCCAGGCTACGGATGCACTGATACAGTGCTCTCCCACTGATGCACCTAGCACCACACACACACACGAAAGATTGTCATGCCAGATTTGTTCGACATGAAGGAAACATAACTGCAGGGAATGTGTGATGGAGATGAACATCCAGGGTGGAAAAAAAACAAAACATGAAAGGGGACCACAGAGTGGGCTGGATGACATGCTCAACCTCCACCAGCCAGTGCATACTGATTTACACGTACATGTGTTAATGCATATTCATGTCGCAAATGCATATGGCTGGAGGCTCTGTTTACCATTGAGTGAAAACCTGGATCTGAGGTTCTCTTAGGACAACAGTGAAATTCGTTTTTCTGGGGATGTAACACATTGAAACTTTGAGAGAGGCATCACATAAGTGCGTTGAAAGCAAGTCAAACAACGATCTGTCTCAGCTACCACTCGCATGGAAGCAGTTCCTTCCTCTTGGTGATAATAAATCTTCTGTTTCATAAATTACAGACCTCGAATGGCGGTTTCTTAAGTGTTACGCCAATAAACACACAGATAAGAGGAATGCAACATTTATTACTGACACAGAATTCTACATTTGTATTCTGCCTCCCATCAGGGACCCATGCAGATGGCATAAAAGCTCTTAGGCTTGCAGATACAACAAACAGTGTAGTGAGAAACATGCTTTGGGTTATGGGACTGTCATGGGTCCTTGTTAAAGTAATACATTGCAGAGTATGAACAAGCTCCACAGGGAGGGTCTTTGATCAAGCTAACATCTCTCTTACGTCTGATTTATTCTAATCAAGGGAGAGAAAATCTTAACCCGTTATCCATGTCTTTATTGGTCCCCGATAGAAATCTCTTTAATCAAACACACACACACACACACACACACACACACACCTCCAACATCCACCTCCTTATACCCCCTCCATTTTCTCTCTCCATCTCTGTCTTGCAGCTACTGATGAGTTTGACTGTGACTGAGAGGAGACAACGGGGATTTGAACAAAAAAAAAAACCTACACTCTGGCCCGCTGGTTGGAAGCTGATAATCCACAGAAGCTTGAGGTGGCAGTGAAATTCAGCTAATACCCAAACAATTGGTATCCATGCAACTCCCACCAAGATGACAAAGCCTGACACAAATGTAGCTGTTACACTGTGCAAACAACAAGCTCACATCTGGATCAGAATGACCGAGGGATAATGACATGAAAGGCTGTGGATTTACAAAAGAGGAACTGTGTTACTGGTGGCTGAATTTTTGATGCATGATGGAGGATGATTAGCTTTACTACAGCGACTGAATCAAACATCCCCAGCACACGAACACATTTGCATGTACACCTTTAAAATGAAATAAATCCCATGTGGGAACACATAGCAATGGACTCTAATAACTGAACGATTGGCTAACAGGTGGCTAACAGGGATAAACTAGTACAGATTAATGGTTGAAAGTCAGTGCTGGAAGTGGGAGAGAGAAAAAAAACTGCAGGTACTCATCTTATTCACATCTTTGCATAGGAATATCAATACAGTGGTTGATTCTGCCTTGCTGCAGTGAAAGACAGAGATATTGCTGTCCACAAAATAAAATCTAATGACACAGAAGGACAATATAAGGACAATTCAAATATTAATGTACAATACCCAGAGTGAGCCAACTGAATGTGGATGAATAGTTTTACAGCAATGGACAATAAGTAAATGCAGCCCTCTTAAAATTTTGCAGAGTGGTCTCTTCTAATTTAAAGCAAATATTGGACAGGAGTTCAGAAAGTGAAATTATTCTGAAAAGGTTATTGCTATCAAAATCATGGAATTTACAATTTGATAATTTCATGTGATACATGATTAATAGATAAATCCCTTGCAGCTTCCAGACCAGACACTAGGTATGAACTGGAAGCTGTTGTTAAAGTTGGTACAACAAATTGTATCCAGTGAGGCATTGGAAAGACCCCACTTGATTGGCAAAGCAAAATAAGGTCAAACTAAAATGACCCTGGACATAAATTCATCACTAAATTACGTAGCTCATCTTTGCATGACCATGAAAACTGTGCAATGCAAGACGGGGGAATGTTTCCTCGTGGGAAATGTGCCAGGAACTACATGTGCTTAATGAAAGTCAGAGGAAAATGATGTGGACGTGTGTGTGTATGTGTGTGTGTTTGTGAGTGTGTCTGTGTGTGTAAATACAGATCTATAGCTGGTTGAACTAATAATTCTTAATGACTCCCAGGTATCATGTGGCTTTGCCCATTCATGAAATCATCATATACCTTTTGTGTGTGTGTGTGTGTGTGTGTGTGTGTGTGTGTGTGTGTGTCATTTACTAAATTTGGGCACACATTTCAGACTAAAACAGGAGTTAAGTCGGGATGGTTTGTTCTAGGTTAGGATAATATTAGAAAATGGGGTCCAATTTCCCCAAATCAGTATTAATTGTGTGTTTATGTGTGTGTTTGTGGGTGTATGTGTGTGTGTGTGTGTGTGTGTGTGTGTGTGTGTGTGTGTGTGTGACTATGTGTATGATCTGCAGGTGGTGAGTGGGGGCTTAATGAAAGGGCCAGTTGTTTTAGGGGCTGATTTTCAGAGAACAGATGGATCGGTCTCTCGGTCTCTCTGGTCTCAATCTTGTCCCACATTGCTGCCGTTGGCTCATTGAACAGCCAATTTCCTGCCAGCTCATCACAAAATTACATAAAGAACACAAACAAAAGCTGAACAAGACTCTAAAACAGTGTGTGGTGGTACACCACAGAGACACGGCATGAAGATAGAAAAGAGATCAACACAGTGGGTGGCACACATAAGAACAAATGTACCACACACATGTTGCAGATCACAGAGATACTAGAAATCTTTTGTGCGTAGACGAGCAGGAAAGTGCCCAAGTGCATAAATTGATACTAACAAATACATGTATAGTGATACACTCTCACACACAGACACACACACACGCAAATGTAAGATCCTCGGGGGAAGCACAGTTGGACACTGCAGATTTAATGAGCTTGCTCCAGATGTCTTCCTGAGATGCATCGCATGAGTAGTTGATTAATCAAGTGCATTTTACTAAGAAACATTGACAAACACACACTAATCCTAATTTATCAGACAAACGCAGTAATCTCAATTTATCACCACAGAGTAATCCCAAATGACCCTCCTCCTCTGTTCCATTAGCTCTCACACACACACACACACACACACACACACACACACACACGCACAACACTTGATTTTAATATGCATCCGCCTCCCTGCATTAACTTACATCTGTTATGTTCTTTTTCCATTTTCACTGCTTCATCTTTTTCAGAGAGAAATTACAACACACACCACACGCTCACACACACACCAACACCTGACCGCCTCCCACATATAGTAACACACGCTGTGCTCTTTCTTTTACAACTCCCTTGAATGCAAACCCATGTATTTGCTGCCTTGAAAAGCAAAGACCATGCACAAGAGCTCCACACAACACGGGGTTTCTAGGCAGTAAGTATAGCAGGAGTGGTCGGCCCCCACTCAATAACCTCTGGCTCTCAATCTTCGCACCTTGTACACCAGCAGATTACAATAACGGCTTCTATGCCACTCCTGCCTTGCCACTGGCAGTCAGCCTTCCCTCTGTGCCATCGCTTGCTGGCCGATTTGTTAATGATGTTTCACTGGTGAGATGAGGCTGTGCCAGATGCAGGCTTTATTGTCCATGTAACACAAGCACAACAACCCCTGTGCAGTGGGCAGGGATATAGAAAGATCCGTGGTTATTAAAGGTTGTATTGATCACACTGAGAGGTTTCTCGCCATTGTTAAGAGCATTTTCACACCACAAAGTCTGAACGAAGGTTCATACGACATGGAAGTTGGATGTCATTAGCGGCCGGTAATCCACATACGGCAGTGTTGTTTGCCTTCGTGTAACAAGTAAAGTGCACAGCATGTATGAAAAGTACAGAGCTGCAAAACTGTTTACCCACCAAGCACCTTTTCTGTCAATTGTTTGTTCTGTAATGTCATAGGTCATCAAGGAAAATGTCCACTACTAACATGCTGAAATGGAGCCAATTGTAGTATCATGACAGAGTCAGATAAACTTGGGTCAATAAAGAGATCTCTCTCCCATACTTTTAAACTGAGACCAGGACAGAGGCCCAATTAAATGGCTGAGTCAAGCTGTAACATAAGCTTGTAGCTCAACAAACATGTAAATGTACTCTTTAAATTTCATCCACTTTGCATTGGTTTCACTTTCTTACACTTCTTCTTGACACTGATTGGATCTCCAAATGTCCTTGCTCAAATGATGAACCACTGAAGGTCAGGAAGCAATCCTGCTGTTCTTCTTGTATCCAATTCTATCTTACTGGTACTAAACCAAACAATCTGCTAAACCATTATTCAGTTTGATCCGGACCTAGACCACCTCTTGAGGTGAAACTAATAAGGATAATCGCAACAAAGGAAGAGGAAAAAGCACTCTTCAGATCTCATAGGGTGATATTTCACTCCCAGGTGATTTCAATGGTGTTTTGCATGTTTAAAGAACTGATCTCAGTTACTCCAAAAAATCTGAACAAGATTTTACAAGACTTCTTTTTGTATTTAGACATCCATCCATTCTTTTGTCCAACCATCCATCCACCCATCCATCGTCCAACTGGATAATCGAAAGCAGGTTGTGGAGTGGCAGCTCCAGCAAAGGATGCAAAACTCCATCTAGGTCCTAACATCTAGGTCCACCACTGCCACTGCCACTCAAGTGGCTTTGCACCTGCACCTGCATTAGATATTTCATGTGGGTGGTGACTCAACGGGATGTATTTAGACAAGCAATGCGGTAAATGTTTTTTAGTGAGATGCTGGTTTTCTATGATCGATACTGACTCTCAGCAAATGCTGGGAAATCCAGTGCTTCATCATATCATAATTTCCACTAGTGGCAAGGGCTTTATAGGTTTGCTTTAATGGGCTCCCATGTGACAGTGAGTCACAAAGAAAACTCAGAGTGGTTTGAGGGGATCTGTAAAATGCATTGTAGAGTGGACAGCTTATTACTTTTCTGTAGTAATCAGATACAGCAAAAGACAAAAGAGAGCATTTTGACTATGAAGCCAAGTATTCCTGCTGTAAATGATGCACGTTGGGCCTTGGTGTAACATTTCTGACATATGAGTGAAGACCTGCTCATATCTTCTACATTCACATGCATTTCCGAATATTACTCTATGATACACAGCACCAGTTTGAGTGTGAGAGAAGGCAGAGCTGTCCCTGGAGAAGTGAGGGTGAAACCCAGATATAATATTAGCCACCCACTCTGCTGTTGCTTCTGGGAATTGGATCAGTAATTTCTGAGCTTCTGGCTGGTCTCGCTACTTTATATCCCACTTGCCATAATCAGTAAATCTTCTTTTATAAGCATGTTGATTTATCTCCCTACACTTCATAGTGACTTGAGAAAAAAAATGCTTTTCTGCTTGTGGATATGAGGATGCAGTTTGACAAATTCACTGGTTCTCAAAAGGTTTAACAAATGATTGGCTTCATCCATAGATCTCACAACAGAGAGCAGAGGGAATGATTCCTAACATGTGGGACTAAGTTAGCAAGCTAACACCTGCCGTTCCCTCAACTCAAAGTCAATGAGGATTTCGAACGACCCTCCGATTGCATACCTAAAATAACATCTGTTGTTAAAATAAGTCTTTGAAACATTATGTTATGCAATACAGAACCCATCTGTAAATAGTCCACTCATGAAACAGAGCAGCCATGAGACAAGTACCCTCTGGGGACATTATTGCAATATGCAGTGACGTTACAAACCATTTCAGCTCATTCATAAAAGGGCAACACACACGTACACATACACAACACTTCATTACCTTCTGTGCGGATGGTGAAGGGAGAGTCCCCCAGTCTCTTGGCTGAAAACTGCCCCCCCAGAGAGGTCATTAGAAAGCAGAGGCTGAAGAAGCCTATCCCCACCACAAATATCCTGCAACACAAGGGAAGGAGGGGAAAAAAGGGGAGTTCAGATGAACCAACACATTCATATGGATTAGCAGGTAAATAGAACTTTTTGAGTGACTCGTGGGGGGACTGTGAAGATGAGGGGAGAAATAGATGGAAAGTTAAATATTTGGAGGTAAGGATCGAGGCTGAGAGACGTGAAAAAGCAAAGGAAGAATGTGAGTCGATGAACAGGCAGACAATTATGGAAGACAGGTTTTGTGGAACAGAATGATCGGCAGTGAACGAAAAAAGATGAAGCAAAAATCAGGATGCAAAGATGACAAAAAGTCTGGCAGTGAGCAGAGGATGAGGGGAGGATAGAGACAAAGGGACAGGAGGCAGAGCTTCTAACGGCAACACATAAACAGAGCAATGATGTAGCAAAGCAGAAACTTGAAGCCGAGAGGTACTTGAAACATATTTTATGTTCCGATATCATTGCTTGACATTAAAGCTAAGGAAAAAGATAAAGTACGGGTGAGGAGGATTCTCCCCAAGAGCAAGTAAAATGTGATTATTTCTGAAATAGATGGAATAAGGTGAGAGGGGGAGATAGCCCAAAAAAAACAAGGCGTTTAAGGTGAATGACTGTAAAGATAGCTGAACTGCCAAGTCTCTTAATGCATGGTCCCACTTACTCCCCTGTCTGAACAACACAAAAAGTAGGTCATCAACAACAGTCCACTATATACACTTACATCACTGTGTATTTGTTATGCGTTCCTGACATAACCAATAGGTCTATAATCAGAGTACAACTTCCTGCGTTGCTTGAAACAGGTCTCAACTGATTATATTTTGAAAAATGGGGGCTCATCTCCACTTTGCTGACCTGGCACAGTAACATACACCTCTGCTTTACAATGCTGAGAAAAAGAGGGAAATTCATGTGAATTCTCCATTGTTGCTCAGTCACAGGAGAGTCACATCATTGTCTTAACAGAGCTGAAAATCAGGTCTTCTGTATCAGCGTGAATCCTGCCCTATTTCAGCGACTCTCTTCAGTGTATGTGGATCAAAGGTTAGCCGAGACTCTTTGGGAAACCAGAACATTAAAGTTGTCAGATTCTAAATCGCTTGACAAAAGGGCTGTCAGTCTCCATGACTAACAAATCAAGTCAGGCTTTACTACGTGCTTGCTGATGCTTTCAAAGAAATGTGTTGTATATGAGGAATGGCTTCAAAGCAGTTGTTAAACCCAACAGAAACTCTCATGTAACAGAATGGTTGACAGTCCAGCACTTGCATCACATGTTTTAACAGCTCATTATCTTGAGATAGTGATGAGATTCTGAAGTGTAGTGTAGTGTAGTGATCACAAATGGGAGCCACTGCATCAAAGTCCCACCTGTCTACCATGTCATTGGCCAGCTTTATGGTTGCACAAGGTTCCTATGTATATTCATCTCAATGCAGACCTCTACAGCAGTGTTTCATCTCATTGGTGGCATTTCTTTATTCCTTTCTACACATATTGAATTGCCTCTTGTTGTCAGCCCATCTGAGCCTTTTGAGGTGCGCCAGCTGTAGTAGAACTAGTTCTGTTTGATCAGCTCAAACTCTTGTTGGCTCCAACAGTTTCACTCACCACTGTTTGACATTACAAGGGCCTCAATTACAAAACAGCGACACAGAAAGAGATTCATCTAGTGGTGGGGAAATCAAGCAATAAGCGTAACCATAAATCAGGCATAACCTTTTCTGATCAACCAAGCCAAAGTGACTAACCCAACTACAGCCCGAACATGATGTAATGTGTCCAAACCGGTCTCAAAATGTCCTGGGGGGCATGGGATCTGTATCCAGTGTCATATCCCAAAACATGGAGAGGGCAGGATTTATGAGCTAATGTGCAGCCAGCAACCAGGGTGCAATCAAGATGACTTGAAATATTTTTATGGTGTGGCCATGTTGTTCATTTATAGTTTATGCCTTCATTAAATAGGCCTTTAGCTTCATTTATTCAGGGGTTTCAAAGACATATAGTATACGAGGAATGCATTTAAAGCAGTGGTTGTATTGTAATAAAACAGCCGGAAAAAAGAGAACTCCAAAAGCTAAGTTATATAATCATCACAATTCACTTCATAATTTAAGGACAGCCCTGTTAAGGTAAACTTGTGCACTGGAGGTTGGAAAATGTGATCTTAACATAACAAATAAATGAATAATTCATAGCTATTGCATTACCTTCAAAGCCAGCAAGAGCTGTTTGCTCGGATGTGCGGCCCAGTGTGAAATCTGGCAGCGCTTTATGGAATGTTGAGTAGCCCCAGTCACGCAAAGTTCAGAGCAAAACCTCTTAATATTGATGAGGCCGTCAGAAATGACTTCCTATCAACACCAATGCATGAATTGTCACTTATAAGAGCATTTGCCAGAAAGATCTGATTGACCCAAACAGATCAAGATGATGTTGAATAATCTGTTAAGTATAGAGCGTGGTGGTTTGGCAAGCTTCCATGATGACTTAATATTCCAAGACAGCGCCAAAGTGCCTTGCCTTGGGTTGTAATACACTTAGATGTCTTCAAGGACAGAGGGAATGATGAAGCTTCGTGGAGTGGAAACTTTCTGCACTATGTGAACAAAATATTAGTCGTGACGAATCATTATCATCAAGACGCTCGTCTAATGGGTTGCATCAAGCATGAGAACAGCTTTCTGACCGATCCCGAACGTAAAGCAGTTGTACAGTCATTACAGTTAAATTGGTCATTTATCTTCATGTTCTGTACCTTCTGCGACCAAAGTGAGCAGAATGGAGCTCGAGTTGGATCTGATGAATTACAGTGCTGATTACACTGGGAACGAGGGGAACAGTTAGAGTTCCAAACTGTGATTATGATCATGATTTGCTGCAGGTTTACAAACTCCAACTGACAAATCCCACATTTGTGATGGATTTCTGTGTTTTTTGACAATTTTAGAATATCATAAGGCATAATGCATTCATCTAGATCAAAACTATCAGGGTTGTTTAGGGGAGCTATATTCATGAATGTGCAACTTGGTGCATATGCATTGTATTAACAGAGACTGGTGGGGATTGGAGTGGAGGCATAAGCTCTATGGAGTGCCATTACTTTAGAATAAAAAAATAAATAGGCAAACCATAATCATACTTAATTCCCTCCAGCCTCAGCATCTAAGCTATACTCTCTTTCCTCATATATAGCACAACGGTGTTTCTCCCAGGATGCTGTGGTGTTATGAAATAATGAAATATTACTCCCATCTGTTCGAGGCATATTGAGGAAAGAATTGGAAATGCTCAATCACTGTCTGACGACCACATAGTGCTGCAATCTAGTAACTGATGTGAGTCCAATCCCACACAATCATTAGGCTCACAGGATTATTAGTCATAAATGTGAGGCCATGGGAGAGATGATTTTACCTGCATGGCTTGAGCACTTACTGGAAAACCATCTGGTCAGCAAGCCAAGAAAAAAGAAGCCGAAAAATCTATATAAGCAGCTGGATTTTTCAGCGATTGTTCCTACATTTCATTTTTTGATTTTTGCTATTATTCTCTGTGGCTTACAATATCATATTTAGAAAAATCAAAAGCGCCCCAGTGAAAGGACTGATAAAGACTGAGAAGTTGCACAAAGGGCAATAAGGCAAAGATGGCTGATCTTACTGTTCCACAGTCTGAGATTCACGTATTTGGGCAGGACAACGGAACAATACCGATGCCTGTAAGTAACGGCCATGATAGTTGGACGGAAAGCGAGTGTCAGCTCATGTGGGTGTGTGGAAACTGGTCTGATGCTGTCCTAGGGCGATCGTTTCCCCTCTTATCATTTAGCCCTTTTACAAAGTGGCGTTAGGTGGGTGATATGAGAGGATTAGGCCCCGGTCCTGCCTGACGAGTCTTTAATTAACAGGCTTAAAGTAAATGCTCTGCTCCCTATAATTGGATCAGAAGGAGAGATCTGCTATCAGCTAATTGGCTTCCTCACACATGCCTCAAGGTAGATGATTTTGAAGCGAGCAGTTATGCCAGGCGTGGAGGAGCCGCAATGTAGGTGTTACTTGAGGTGTTTTCCTAGAAACTTTTCTTAGAACTGAGAGAGTCGAAGAATAATATAGAATTCATGGGCTATTTTTTTGGGGGGGTGGGGTGGGGGGTCTTATAATCAGGCAACAGTATAACACGCAGAGATACATAAATAAGCATGAACCATCCATTTGCATTTTGTCGATATACTACATGATGGTAAACAAGCATTTTTTTACAGTGTAGAAGTATCTGTGCCAGTGAGGGAACATCTCCCTCATTAACACAGCTGTCCTCACACTCATTGCAAGTGAGTGAGCATGGACATAAAAGAAAAATAACAACAATAAACCCAGTCAGTCTTCGCCTGCGGCTGTTCTGTGTCCTTCCCTGCACAAACTCATGCCCTCATGGTGCATGTTGCAAGCTTTCGGAGCTCCAGCCTGTGGAGTTGAGGCTCTACGTAGCTAGACAGCATTGACCTGGGAAGGAGAGCAGCAATAGCTCCAATCGTGCGACCCAGCTCCACCATCAGCAAACTAGGAGCGAGAGTGCCGATTGTTTATATGCAGACTTCAATTATGAACTGTTATGCAATGTTGCTACTGTATCAGAGCTAGCTAGCTCTGACACAGAGGCAATTGCAAGACTAACGAAAGAATTGTCTCATTTCAATCTCACAAAGAAATTGTCCAATGCACCTTAAAACAAGGATAAACAATTAAGTCTGGGTTCTTGAAAGGAATATATTCTGAAATCTATTGAGAACATTTTGCCATTGACTTATAATTAATAGTTTTATCCTGAAGACAGGTTTGGCTGTATCACTTAGGCGTAATTTCATTAACCCTGGCCAGGAAAGTTCATTCCTGACCAGGTTTTATTCCCCCGTTCCTTGACAAAACTATTCAATAGAGACAAAATGTAATGAAAGCACCCCTACCATTCATAGTTAAATGATTGAAACCCCAGCTCAGGGCCACAGCTCTGGCTTGATTCTAATTGGAAATCACTTGAAGTCAGCTCTCCGAGTCTGTCAGCACTGTCAAGGCTAGTGCAGCGTTGTCGTAAAGTTGCTTAATTAAATGTGCTGGAATAAATGCTTGATCTGCTGAGCAGATCGCGGCTGAAGCCTTTCAGTGCAGCATAAATGCAACCATCACTGAGACATGTTTTATTTTCATTAGTATCATTAGATTGCTGCACCATTAACAAACCCAATCAAAGAAACAGTTTGAGGGCCCAACAATATCAATAGGTGGAAATGGATTTTTAGTGCTGATAGTCAGTCCTGCTTTTAATCTCAAAGTGCCTTTTTTATATGTTTTTAAGTGATACAAATATTGATTGAATGATTTAAAAACAGTGCTGTTGTTCCCATCTGGATACACACAATGATGCATAATGGCACAATATGGCTCGATGGACTGTGAAAGTATCAGCTGTTTAAGTGCTTAATAAGTGTAAAAAATCCCTCCCGGTTTCCTCCTTTCTACCGTCACAAACAAAGAGGAGCCACACACGGTGATAATGGAGCCATCCATGCAGTGAGAGACTAAGTTAGAGCTCGGCTGACTGGTATCACAGCATTATTTAGATTTACAAGTGCTCCTTTATGATTTATCACCCTTTATCTTTTAATGTGTGAATCTAAATCTAAGTCATCTGCTGGAGTTCAACATCTGATGGGTGTGTGTTCGGCTGAGTGGTCACACACGTACACACACACATTTCTGCAGCAATCCTTTCTTAGGGCTGTGCACCGCCTTGCACTACTTGTGAATGTCACTCATCAAAAACCTAATACGAAACCTCAGTTTCAGCTGTTTCAGCTGTTCATGCCTAACCATTTCCTCAATTTAACCATAGCTCAAAAGGTGCAATGAGTCAGATGCAGTGGCATCTAGTAGTTAAGAAACATTTTACAACAGGAAACCGTTGGCGTTACTCCTCCCTGCCTAACATGTAGCCTATAGTTATCATTAAAACTCTCAAGATGCAAAGTTTGTCTATTCCGGGCTTCCTTTAACGCCGGGCGGCTCCCGCAGTAAATAGAACGGACTCAGTCTAGCGTAATGAAAATCATTGTGCCAATGTTCACGTTGTAGTACTGCCAATAGAAACGGAAATACTTTCACACAGACCCTCAACAGCAGACCTTTAATCTTTGGCCAACCTTTGCCATATTAAGACCGGGGGTTTATTCCCAGCCGTCCACTTGTCCTCTTTAAAGTGTACTCGACAGGGTCGGATACAGCTATCAGTAGCGGAGTTGGAAACCACAATCCTACAGGGTTACTATTTGCTGCACCAAACAACGATGCAGACTTGACTCTTGTGGCAATCACTGCATACCTCTTGCAGCATATTGCATTTGCCCAAAAGCACGCAACAACGGCAGAATCCCAAAAGCTAAGTTTGAAGCTGGAAGGACTCAGACTTTTGATGGTGCAACAAGTGGCCGCTCCTGGATACATTTGAAAGCAGGGGGATGTTAAAGGTTAGACTGCTTGTGTGACCTCATGTAAATCCACTGTGGTGTCCGTTCACTGGCCTCAACTGTGAAAAGACGACTCATGACAATTGGTAATCTGGACTATGTGGTGCTGGAAGGGAAGGGAAGACTGGACAACTAGTGGGTGGACAAGCGCCAACTAACACTTCCTGTGTACTATACCATGAAGCTGATAACTGAACATACAATTAAAAAAACAAGGCTTATTGGTCCTTGCCATTTTCTACGTTTTTATAAGAAATGAATAAATATATAAATATATCAGTGGTGGAACCATTGAGGAAAAACAAATGATGATCATCAGCTCTGCCTGACTGATTATTATCACTTTGCCAAGCATCTGTGTCAGTGTGATTTTAATCATCACAGATATAGTTAATTAATCTAGAGGTGTGCCAGTTTGGATCCCCTCCAAGCCATGTCTCTGCCTGTTGATATCAAAAATCTCAGTTTTGAGTAAACACCTGATAATGGCATATCAGCCCCACAGAGGTGCTAATCCTCTCTATCCTTTCAATATGTAGGACTAAATAACAACATGACTTTTTCTATCTTGATTCCCTGCAGTCAATACACTTGCATCAAATTCATTGACTTACTTATTTTGGCCAATTAATATTTTATTTACACGATGATGATGATGATGAAGTAACATTATGTCAGTGTGTTTGCCGAACACTTTAAAAAAAACCCGAGAATGTGTGCACTTCTCCGTGGACTGTTTTCTCTCCGTCTGTGACACTGGCATGAAACCACAGTCACTAAATACACTTCCTCTCCACCTGTGTGGGAACATTTTGTATGTAGTGACATCATGAGACGGTCTAATTCCAGTGTGCTATAAAAATGACCACTGTATGAGTGTATCGTGGTGTCATTGTTTGGCGTGACCATGGGTTTAGTTCCTCCTCCGCGGTT
>JAFBJT010000370.1:1443-23414 GCA_016785325.1 Chascanopsetta lugubris
AGTTGATGAAAGAGGTGGGAAACACACAAAGAGTCACATGGCTAACATTATGGAGAAGTTGGCATTAAAACACAATTTCTTCATGATGCAATGTAATGTTTCGTTCCTGATTTGCGCGGAGGTCTTTGAACTGTATTTCTTGTTTGAACCAATTAAAATGTCGTCCCGTTGCTACTTTGGTGGAACGATGCAGGTGGTGAGGCAGAACGTGACGGGCCTGCAGTGGATGGCCAGCGAGGCCTTGACAGCAGCAGCCGTGCTCCAGACCCCCGACCTCATGCCGTACCTGGGTGGAACCTTGGGCATCGCCATCCGCAGAGGAGAAATCCCGGGACTCAGGGATTTTCTGCTCCATACACGTCCTGACAGAGAGGAGAAGTACAAGAACGGGAACAGCATGGTGAGAGTGATGTGATCCGAAGTGGTTGTGCAGAAAGCAAGATGTTGTTGCGTCTGCTGAGTCTTTGAATCCATGTTCAGGTCAGGCAGTTTTGGGAGCACACCTTTCAGTGTAAATTTGCTCCGGCTCCTGCCGGGTGGATGGAGGCGGGAGGAGCGTTGTGCAGCGGGGAGGAAGACGTAGAAACTGTGGAGACTGAGTTTTTAGATGTTTCGAACCTCAGGCCTGAGTATAACATCTACAAAGCTGTGTACGCTCTGGCACATGCGCTCCATGACTTGCTGCGCTGTGAACCAGGGAGAGGACCCTTCAGTGGGCACAGCTGTGCCAGTCTGCGAAACCTGGAGCCCTGGCAGGTGTGATGTCACTCTACACTTTAACCTTTCTGTCAGCTGATCTGCAACATTTGCAGATGTTTTTTAAAGGTTTAATCTGAAAACATAACATAGCAGAGCATAACATAAGACAAGAAATAAACCTCTTGATTCTTAAAATTCAGATGATACATATGTAATATTTACCTTTACAGAATTTGTGTTTGCTGATGATACTATAACCAGAGAAGATAATAATCACTGCTGAGATTTGAACCCATGATCTTTGACTTTCCAGATGTGTATTTGAATATATTGTTGAATGTTGAATGTTGCCGAAGTAACATGAAGTTTACTTGTGGTGAAAGACAGGCTTTATGTATGACCTCGCCTGAACTTAAACAGACTTCTGTACAGTTTATGTACAATCAGAACAGAACAGCACATTTTCATTTTACTGAAAGATATTATTATTATTAAAACATTTTCCGATCATTGTAGCTCATGCATTACCTGGAAAAGGTCAACTTCACCACAACGTTTGGTGATGAGGTGTCATTCGATGAGAATGGAGACGCTTTACCCATCTATGACATCATGAACTGGCTGTGGCTTCCTGATGGAGGAACTAAAGTCCAAAATGTGGGCGAGGTGAAGAAATCTCCTTTTAACGGTGAAGAACTGACACTTCATGAAGATAACATCTTCTGGAACTTTGAATCCAGACAGGTGATTTAGTATTTTCATTGTTTTTTGTCTACTTCTAATATCACATAGGATAACTCTTGTTTGATAATGATGATGATGTCTGCAGCCTCCTCAGTCAGTGTGCAGTAAGAGCTGCCCTCCAGGCTCCCGCACAGCCAGGAAGAAGGGGGAGCCTGTGTGCTGCTTCGACTGTGTCCCGTGTTCAGAGGGGAAATTCACCAATGAAACAAGTTGGTATCAGTCTAATGTTATTATATAATATCCTTCCATCCATCCATCCATCCATCCATCCAGTCTTATTCAATTATATTTTTAGAGATCCAAACTGTAACATGTCTTACCTCAATGCAAAAGGGATAAGAAACTATTAATCACAAATACCAGCACTATTATTGATTAAACCCAACACATTTTTTAATAATCATTTGTAGTAGTAGTGGTATGATCAGCAGTAATTGTTTGTCTAACTATTTTCCTGTTGTTTTCTCTCTGTTGCACTTCCTGTGTTCGCTGCTGTTCATCGGACGGCCCAGAGTGTGGACGTGTCAGCTCAGACATGCAGTGTTTGGGATCAGCTTCGTTCTCTGCGTGTCTTGTATCCTGGTGAAAACCATGGTGGTGCTGGCTGTGTTCAAGGCCTCCAAACCAGGAGGGGGCACTGCTCTCAAGTGGTTTGGTGTTCTGCAGCAGAGGGGGACAGTTCTGGTCCTGACTTCGGTTCAAGCCGCCATTTGCACGGCCTGGCTGATCTCTGCTTCACCGGCGCCTTATAAAAACACCCAGTACCACAACGACAAGATAGTTTACGAGTGTGTCGTCGGCTCTACAATTGGTTTCGCCGTGTTGCTCGGTTACATCGGATTTCTGGCGGTGCTCAGCTTCCTGTTGGCGTTTCTGGCCAGGAATCTTCCCGACAGCTTCAACGAGGCCAAACTCATCACGTTCAGCATGTTGATATTCTGTGCAGTGTGGGTCGCCTTCATTCCAGCTTACGTCAACTCACCCGGCAAATATGCAGATGCAGTGGAGGTATTTGCCATCCTGGCCTCTAGTTTTGGACTCCTGGTGGCGCTGTTTGGACCCAAATGTTATATAATTCTGTTGAAACCAGACAGAAACACAAAGAAAGCCATCATGGGTCGAGGTACTCAGTCATGAAATTTGTATAGTCATAGCTCGCTGTCATCAGAAGGTGTCTGGTTTGTCCATTCAGGGTTACACTGTAAAAACATGGCGGCCTCTGTATTGTGGACCTTGTAGTTAATCCTTATGGGCTTCTTCTGGCGCGATGATGAGTGTGAGGAAAGACTTTGTGACCAGCTTGTTGATGAATAAAGACTTTTATTATGAAAGGCAATCAAGCTGAATATCAGATCAGACTCCTGCCAATGGAAGCTCTGGTCTGGATGGGACCAACATCCACAATTTAAAGACTTTATGACATCATCATGCATACTCATTAGGTCACTATTTAAGGTTAACTAAGATGGAAACACCAATCTTCTCAACCTTACATGGGCGTAAAACATCAGAATCATTCTTGCATAATGACAACAATTTGTATTTATATTATTCACTCATAAAGACATCAGTGTCAACAATTCATGCTCCATTCCTAGCAAGAGAAATACCAATGGAATTAATATCATCTAAATATTACACAACGTACCCTTAAATCAATTTCTCTAAATATATTAGTCTTTAATTTTCAAGTGTACAGCATAACAGGCCTCACTGTGATGTTGATATTTAGATTTAGAAGTGGGTTGAAAACATTAGAAATATGTTTCGTACATACTATGGCCATTTCTAATGTCATAAATAACTATTTTACCGTACGTAATATGAGACAAGATATGATAAGATAAGATCAAATCACCCCACAGCCTGGAATGCAAACACAGAGTTTATATCATCTCAAGAAACACATGGAGACACATCTGTTTATATATTGATGTTTATTGATTATGTGCAAATTACAATATATCTCCAACACAGACTATTCCATTGCCCATGTAAATAAGTAAATCGGACACTGTGCAGGTAAATGAAACTGGACGTGTCGTGCATTCAGTTAGAAATAACAATCTAAGTAATAAATGTGCGATTCAAGCAAAGTAAAAAAATGCATGCGAAATGAATTAAACAGATAAAGAAATTAATTGATTGTCTCTTAACGTTCTTTTTTTGTCATGGTTTCACTCTCACTATCTGGACATCAGGTGTTTCTTGGTATTTTTCTCAGGCCTCAGAAGAATAATAAAACACTTTGGAGCAAAGATACAGAAGAGTAAACCATAACTAGAGGCCAAAATTGCAAAAATCTCCACGGCAACAGTGAATTTTCCGGGAGAGCTGACGTAAGCCGGGACGAACGCCACCCACACGGCGCAGAAGATCAACATGCTGAAGGTGATGAGCTTGGCCTCGTTGAAGTTGTCAGGCAGCTTTCGAGCCAAAAAAGCCAAGAGGAGGCAGGTGCAGGCCAGCAGGCCGATGTAGCCCAGGACCAGGGAGAAGCCCACCACAGAGGCCATGGCACACTTCAGCGTGACCTTTAACCCCGGCACATCAAAGTCAGGTTTAGGCACCGGGGGGCTGAGTGACAACCAAATAGCACAGATGATAACCTGTGAAAATCAAAAGATGTGAGATTGCCTCATGACGAATACAACGTGTCCTCAAAGCAAAATGTACACATTAAAAACCTGTATGCAGGTGAAGACGCAGACGCTGCCTCTTTGTTGACCCGGTCCGAACCACTTCATCAGGGCCTCGGCGCCGGGCCGGGCCGAGCGGAACGCTGCCAGGACCACGATGGTTTTGACTTGAAGGCAGGAAACGCTGAGCACGAAGCTGATCCCGAACGCCGCCTGCTGGAAGCGACAGGCCCAGACCGACGGGCGCCCGATGAACACCAGCGAGCACAGGAAGCAGAGTTTCAGAGACACGAGCAGCAGGAAGCTCAGCTCCGAGTTGTTGGCCCGCACCTACAAATGAGAGGACGATCATACCAACGTCTGGAAAAAGGGGGCTGCCAAGGAAATGTTTGCTGTTTTGCCTTTGCTCTGTCAAACTGTTCTTTTACCATCGGTGTTTGACGGTAGTGCAGGAACACCACAAATACCGCTGTTGTCACCATGACGCCGGAGACAGCGACCGTCGTCAAGGTGATGCCCAACGTTTCATCGAAGGAGAGGAAGTCGAGCTGGCGAATGATGCAGACGGTTCGTTCAGAGTTGGACCAGTACTCCTGCGGGCAAGGGTGACAGTGGGGGGAACCTGAGAGTGGAATGAAAGATGAATAAAAGGTGTTGACACAACTGGGTTATTGACTTCATCATGAGTTTGTTTCCTCACCCGTTGTGTTGCTGATTTCTCCGTCGGCACAGCTGATGCAGTCGAAGCAGCAGAGTGGTTCTCCCTTCCTGGTCGCCATCCTGGTGCCGGGGGGGCAGCTCTCACTGCACACCGACACGGGCACCTGAGCAATGAATGGCGATGCACGTTAATGGTGCGGTGTGTACGATTCTGGTCGTTTTTGTCTCTTCCAAAAATATTACAAAACAATAACATACTGACATTTTTATGAACTTATCATCACCTAAATGTTTTTTTTTCCATTGACCTAAAATGAGGCCACTTAAGTACGTATATTTACACAAGGGGGGGGGTCCTCTCTACGGGAGTTTTAATGACACTTGCTGATACCAGAGGGGTAAGGTAGAATCATAGAGTACCATAGATATTCCTAAATCAGGGTATAGTGTCAGTTTATGAAGGAGATCTTGCTGATCAAATAATGTGAATATTTTAGACGTGTGTTTCCTATGGGATATATTTTCGACATTCGCTTTGTGCCGGTGAGATGATTTGCCCTGCGAAATGACATCATCTCTCTAACTCTCTTATTAGTGAGTGTTTTGTGTAGTTGCTGGAATCTGTTCTTTTGGACAACCTGATTAGTCCCTGTGCTCCACTGAACCGCTGACTCGTTAAAACGAAGGTCGAATCCATCCACACGACCGATAAGAACCAGTCTGAGTTGACCCCCGGGAGTCAACTTCCAGTTCACCAGGTCATATTTGGCGGGAACATCGGCCCCGCGGAAGTAAAAATGTTCCCTCTGTGGCGTTGTGAAGTTCACTTTCCCCAAATGCTGAAGAACCTGGACGCACCGAAATGTCACAACAGTAACTAATGTGCAGTTCAAATGTCATTTTCAGAATGTTAGGCAGGTATCAGTCCACTTGAAATGCGCAAATATGGGTTACTGGCCCGGAGCCGTATTAACTGTGTTTACCTCAATGGGTTTGACGGGTTGTGGAAAGGCGCAGGTGGAGCTGCCGTTTCCTGGGCCGCCGTCACTACGGGGGCACGAGAGGAGGCTGTGGAGGGCGTGGGCCACGGCGTAAACAGCAAGGTACACATTATACGTCACCCTCAGCTGAGAGGTGTCAGTGAAGAGATTGTGCGTGGCCTGCAGCGACTCTGTGCCCCCGCAGGGCGGGAGCGAGGAGACGTTCGCCGATCCAGGACGACAGCGAAACACCTTTTCCCAAAATTCTCTCAGGAACTTGTCATCGGGACGTCGAGCCGGGTTCAGATTTCTGAGGTAACGCTCAAATCCCGGGATGGGCGAACTCCTGATGGCCACTCCGAGGACGCCGCGCGCCACTTTGAGCGTGGCAGGGTGCTGGAGGAGAACGCCGCTCGTGCTCCAAGCTTCACTGGCCAGGAACTGTCTGTCAGTCACCTGGAGAGATGAAAAGGCAGTGTCGTTTGAAGCTGACCTTTAAATCATTGCACACCTTTCGTGAGGTGACTCACGTTTCTCTCGGCCAGCTGCAGGAACAGTTCCCTCACGTCTGTGTACCAGGTGAAGATGAGGATAACCTTCGCAGTGGAGGCCTGGATGGCGAGCGCCGCTTCTTTGGAGTCACTCACAATGTTTTGTCTCCGGAGGGTCGAGACGAAGGCGAGGCACACGCCCGACCCCCGCGTCTCCTCCTCGAAGATCTGACGATCAAAGCTTACAAATGATTGACTGAACATTCAAATATCGATGCATAGATTTCACGGATTTAAATCACCTTTACTGCCATGAGGCCGTAACTGTTTTTCGCCACCACTGCTCCGATCCAGGTCCAGTTTAAGCGGATGGCGAGCTGAGCGATGGCTCGGGCCTGGTAGATGTCGCTGGGCATCGTCCTGAAGAAGTTGGGGAATTGTTTCCTGTCACTGAGACACGGGCAGCTCGCCGTGTAGCTCATCTACCAGACAGCAAACAATATATACGTATATATTTTAACTATGTTTACGCCTTACATAGAATGATAAAGGGCCATTTAGAAAATGTTGAAAACAGAACATTTGAAGACAGGAAAGATGTTGAAAGAATTAATAACATAATTCGAGAAAATACTTGAAGAAGTGTCTTGATAAAACTTAACTGATTAATATAAAAGTCTATTATTCAGACGTGTTGACAGAGGTTTGTTCCACGATAACAAAAGCACTTTATACAAAAACATGGGATAAAAATCGAAATTCATGCATCTGATTTCATGTCAAATTATGAATGTTATGAATCGTGTGGTACAACTGTGAAATAAACAGTATTTCATGAAGATGCAATAATACATTTATCATGTACTGAATGTAGTCATCAACTCACTAAAGGAACAGAGAGTGGCCCCAGGAGTCTGGAGAGGATCTTGGCTGTTACGGATGAATCACCACCAATGATCAGTGGAACAGGACGGTCACCTGGTGACATTATAACATAAAGAGGAATAAAGAGATTATCCGCATCAGTGACTGTTTCGAAGGGTTATCGCATTGCCAGATCGCGCACCTCTCCTTTCTCCGCTCTCTTCCTCACCGCCCAATGTGGCGTCTGGATTACAGCTGCTGCTGGTTCCTCCAACCAGGCCCAGCGCCGCCTGCAGAGCCCAGAGGGGCACAGCACAGCTGTCGTGGATGTGGTAGCCCAGCCTCACGCCCGGCAGCAGCGTCGAGCTGTGGTTGATTTCATCGACTGCGAACAGCATCGCATAGATGTACTGCAGAGGCAGATCCTGCAAACTGAGAGCACGTGGGCGGAGTGATGGGATCATTGACATGTAAATTCAGTACCAGCAGGTGTCGTGTATCAAAAAAGCATTTACAACGAGAGCGTTTATAATTGAACATGCCAGCAAGGACGCAACCTGTGATGTAATGGTGAATACGTTTGCACGGCACCACATTGAAAGCAAACACTTTGTAGTTGTACCTGCTACAGGATTGGGCGACTGGCCGCTGAACGAAGCTCTGATCCAAAGCTGGAGGTTTGTAATAAAGACTGAAGAGCCCGCCAAGGATCACATCTCCGTCCTGGAACAGACCCTGGACGGTGGACGTCCCCCACCGAGAGCAGGACGCCGCCTGGACCCCCTGCCACCCCACCCGCAGCCCGACCAGCAGCAGGGACGGGGCTGAGCAGGGCCACAGGGCGAAGAGCCAGGGCAACCAAGACATGGATGCAACGATGCTGGTTATGCAAAAAATACACAGTTTGTCAGATACAACACTCAAATGTAAACACATGTAAAGCGTCAAGCATGAATATTACTGCAAAGAGAATCATTCTCATGATAGAATAACGACTGACGGGAAGTTATCGCCTCTGCTCTGCACGACATACACGCTGATGAGGGCTTTTTATAAGGTCTATAAAGCCCACGTGGTCACAACGTGGCAACGCATCTGCAAATCACCTCTCTGATACGTGATGGCGCGACCATGATAGGTGACACGCGCGTGTGTGTGATACAGAGTGTGATACAGTTGTAAGGGTGTTCGGCCGCCGGGACCGAATCCACAGGGACTCGAAATGACAGAAGACTTCACCTTCTACAGCAAGTCGAAAGATCCAGTATCATGATATCACATGGAAACAGTATTACACAGTTGCCTTTGTTATTTACAAAGATCACAAGGCACATCAAGGCCTGAGTGTGGCACGGTGCTGCAGTGGGTGACCACTCAAAGATTAATGGAACAGTTTTGCCATTCACCAGTATGTTCATATAATTGTTGAAGGCTCAATAGCTACTGCAGGGGACTTTGCTTTATGTTGCCTGAGGGGTGTGTGTGTGTGTGTGTGTGTGTGTGTGTGTTTGTGTTCTAGTGTCCAACAATCGGCTCCATTAAATGGATTGGGAGTAAACTTCCACTGTATTAAAATACAGCAGTTTAATGAGACTCCAGCTCCCATGCAGCATTTTTGTAGAGCTGGATTGTTAAGGTCCTTAAAGTTTACGCGGGTTTTTATTTGTTGTTGTTTTTTTGCATTATGGTCAAGAATGAGTCCTTTGTATTAACATCAGGGACAGGCTCTTCATATGGAGGCTGCCATATGCTTGTCCTTTAATTATCCCAGATAATAGGGTTCGGGTTGAGGTGTTACAGCGGCCTTTCCTGCTGTTGTTGCAGGTCCTCCAGCTGAGGGCAGTTGGTCGGTAAATCATCAGAGTAACTGGAGGCACCTGGCCAGAGTTTCCACACTGCTTAAGTGCACCTGCCCCGCCTGAGATTGAGCAGCTCCCAGCTGCAGGTGTGCTGGTTAACGGAGTGTTTGCTGCTTGATTGCCTCACCTGTCAATGCTGCTTCACATTTTCATTTCGTTAACTCCTTTGTGTGTTTTGTGGGTCAAGTGTCAATGACTTTATGTGACTATTCTGTGCATCTCCCTGCCTTGTTGTGGCCTACGAACAGAGTTGTAACATAGCGTCAGAGTATGATAACATCATTTGTGGCTTTCCCTTTTGTTTTCTTTATTAGTGCTGTCTTTGTTTTTACCACACTCCCATGAAGTTTAGCTAGATTTATCTCGCAAACCTTCTTATTCTTTGTTTACCCCATGTGTGCATCCATTATGTAGAGCTCCAGGAGCCAGGCACTGACAAATTGACAAGTCTTCCAGGATCTGAACCCAAGACCTCTTGGAATCCTAAGCAAGAATCACATCCCTGGATCAGATCCAGGACTAACTCCTAATTCATCATGGCCTGACTCTTGGAGCACAAAACCATACATCATGCACAGCTGTCAGGTGTAGTTTGGGGTTCACTATGTCGCCTCAGGGCACTGACATTAGTTTAACTGAAAACTCAACCCTCTTAAGATAGAAATGTGGAGAGAAAAGACAAAAAAGGAAAACCACTGTCATTTATGGAGCTCAAGTCACTGAAATGTTGGGTGGAAAAACAAAACATGACTAAGTTGTTGACATCAGTGTGTGTTTTCTCTCACTGCTTGGGTCTGAATTTGGGACAGAGGGTCGGCGACTCATGGCAGAGTAATTATCATGGCAGTAGTAAAACAAAGTTCCAAATCAAACTATGCAACTTGTGAACATTTTGTCATTTTTTTGTGACGGCATTGGTTGCCAAACGTCTATTTTACGACACCACAGGAAACACACAGGGATAAATCAAAAGATTTGATTTGAACTTGAATTCACTGGTCAATCTTAAGACTTTGTTACCTCCGATATCAACATCCACCCCTTTGAGAAGGAATAAGAAAATATTGATGTAGATTGATGGGTTGAGTTACAGTAATCATGATTATTTTCAAGGTCTGACCTTTGACCTTTCTAGAGTATCCACTGCATTTATTGTATATCACAACAATAATATATTGACAAATAATAATAAATAATACAACAGCAACTGAAAAAAGTGAAAACTTTGCTTTGTTACTGAGGTAAATTGTGTAAATGACAAGAAAACAGCAGTGAAAACATCTGTGTTAGAGATGTGTGGTATACAATTGTAGAGCAACAGCGCCACACTGTGGTCCACAATATCTTATGTCAGTGAGACTCAGCACCACTGAAACAGAAGCTGTAAGACAGCAAAGTTACATTTATGGAATTGTCCTATTCAGAATTAAAAAATATAGGATTAACTGATTTATTTGAGAATACTAAGTATGTGCTTAATGACATTATTCTAATCTTCATCTTGAGTAAGACAAAAGGAACATAGCTTTGATTTTCTTTTTATGGAACAGTTGTGGGAAAAGTTACACACCTGCACAACCTCTTTCAGAAACAGCTGAGTACCGTTTTATTGTTCAATGCTGCCATCTAGTGGTCAAAACAGAGTAAGGGCAGATTGAATTAATGAATGGTAAATTTATTATTGTCGCACATTAGACCATAATTGATATAGAGATCCACATTAGCCATAGAGAAGAGTAATTGACTGAGAGTAAAGCATATACAAACAAATCCCAGGACACTCATCAAGTGTAAAATCTTTATTACTGACAGAGTTAATGCATGTATATTGTTCACAAAGAGCACGGCGTGATACAATCTTAAATATTTTACTTTCTGAGAAAGTAATGAAGAGTTTACATACAGCAAGTTAAGAATAGAGTTACTGGTTAATGTTGCATCTATAGAGCTTCACTTGGTTATATTCTCATTTAACGATGTCAAACCCAAGGCAGACATTATTCATCTATCATTAAAAGCCATAATAAATAACTGGAGGATTTTATTTCAGAAATCATTTGAAATAAATGAGTATAAACATACTCATGATCCCCTGCATCTGCAACTACCTGGCCATCAGGTGTTTCTTTGTGTTCCTCTCCGGCCTGAAGAGAATGATGAAACATTTCGGGGCGAAGATGCAGAGCAGCAAGCCGTAGCTGGAGGCGAGGATGGCGAAGATCTCCACAGCCACCACGTACTTCCCTGGGGAGCTGACGTAGGCCGGGACGAACGCCACCCACACGGCGCAGAAGATCAGCATGCTGAAGGTGATGAGCTTGGCCTCGTTGAAGTTGTCGGGGAGTTTCCGAGCCAGAAAAGCCAAGAGGAGGCAGGTGCAGGCCAGCAGGCCGATGTAGCCCAGCACCAGGGAGAAGCCCACCACAGAGGCCATGGCACACTTCAGGGTGACCTTTGACCCCCGGAGGCCCAGGTCCTGCTGAGGCGTGGGGGGGCTGAGGGACAGCCATATGGCACAGATGATGACCTGTATAAAAAATAAAATCGTATTCAATATGATTTAAAGGTCCGGTGTGAAAGATTTGGGCGATTTTATTAAACCTCCAAATGTGATAAAGATGTAAACAGATGTATTACAATTCCTCATCACCTGAATGTAAGACAAATGAAATACACCACCAGACATCACTAAATCCTACACACTGTACCTTTAAGTTTGAGACCTGAAGGATGCCAAAGGGTCTCCCTATATTAAAAGGAATTGTGACGGTGATCAGGTGCAACTTCACCGCTAAATCCTACAAAATACACCTTTTAAAAAGTAACTCTCTCAACCAACAAACAGTGTGTAATGCCCCATTTTATGGTCTGTTGAATGATTCTTGGGAAGACTTCAAATAGATGACGCCATTTTTCTTGAATATACTGAAATGAATATACCTCATTGTAACTACATGGCCATTCATTGTGAATGCTGTGTCATGAATGCCAACATGTGTCTAGATATTCACACCTGTATGCAGGTGAAGAAGCAGACACTTCCTCTTTGTTGGCCAGGACCGAACCACTTCATCAGGGATTCCGAGCCGGGCCGGGCCGAGCGGAACGCTGCCAGGACAACCATGGTTTTCACCAGCAGGCAGGAAACGCTGAGCACGAAGCTGATCCCGAACGCCGCCTGCTGGAAGCGACAGGCCCAGACCGACGGGCGCCCGATGAACACCAGCGAGCACAGGAAGCAGAGTTTCAGAGACACGAGCAGCAGGAAGCTCAGCTCCGAGTTGTTGGCCCGCACCTACGGGTGAAACGGCGGAATAGGTTGATGCAGGAAACCAAAGGGGTGGAGGGTGGGGGGGCGGGGGGATCAAGCTGTATCATCCTCACCATGGGTGTTCGATGGAAGTAAACAAAAACCACAAGCACGGCTGCCGTCACTGTGACGCCGCACATGGCAGCTGTCGTCAAGGTGATGCCCAGGGTCTCATCAAAGGAGAGGAAGTCGAGCTGGCGAGGGACGCAGGCGGTGCGCTCGGCATTGGACCAGTACTCGGGCGGACAGGGGTCACAGTGGGGGGAACCTGGCGGAGGGCGGGGCAGAGGAGAATTTAGCAGGAAACCACGGGGTCGCCTCTGATTTGGCATGTCAACAGGCTCATCACCAGTTATGTTGCTTATCTCTCCTTCGGCACATTGGATGCAGTCGAAGCAGCAGACAGGTTCTCCCTTCCTGTTGGCCCGCCGGGTCCCCGGGGGGCAGCTCTCGCTGCACACGGACACGGGCACCTGAGCAAACAGCCCGGTGAGAATCTCAATGACAGGAACTGGTTGGATTCATAACAATCTTCAAGCCAGCTACAAAATATTTGATTGGATTTTTTTTTTCTATTGGGAGGAGGGGTGGGGGTGGGGGTGGGGGGGTTTGGTTGATGTGACCACCTGATTGGATCCTGTGCTCCACTGAATAGCTGATTCATTCATGTACAGGTGGAATCCATCCACGTGACCAATCAGAACGAGCCTCATCGCACCCGTGGAGGTTTTCTGCCAGTTGACGAGATCGTACTTTGCCGGAATGTCGGCGCCTTGGAAATAGAAGGGTTCTCCCTGCGGTGTGGTGAAGTTCACCTTGTTTAAGTGCTGCAGCAACTGGGTGAGGCAAAAGATGAAGGAAGGAAGAGTATGCAGGGGTCATCCAAAGGTCACATACTTCGACCACAGCTGATTGGTCGCTGTCCCTATATTTTCAAATGACAAAAATAAAGGAAACCCTGACTCTGATCCATTTGTTAGTTCTTAATCTTATATTTGTTTTTGCGAATGAGAAAACGTTCAATTGTATTTGTTACAATAATTAATAATAATTTGGACAAATTATTTACAAAAATATGGACACTCCCATAAATGTAAAAATATCGAATCAGCTGAATTTCCTTGAATTAGTATTCATTGCAGAATATTGATCACAATGATGATACAGTTGCAAGAAACGTTTTTCACCATACTGATCATTTGATGACATAGATTGAAACAGATGTTTGATTCTCAATACAAGATAAAAAAAAATTTGCACGAATTTGCTCAACTCCAAACATGAACAGAGAAAGAAAATCACTTCGGGATCAGACACAATTGAATGGATTCGTCCACATCCATTCAACCAAGTTTCATCCTTCAACCATCCCACAATTGTTCCATGAGCATTAAACATTTCAAATAAAAAAAAATAAAAAAGTGATCATCACGTTTACCTCTCGGGGCTCGATGTGTTCTGGAGAGGAGCAGGTGGAGGTGTCTCCGTCAGGGCCGGAGC
Source organism: Chascanopsetta lugubris (assembly GCA_016785325.1). Lineage (NCBI taxonomy): Eukaryota > Metazoa > Chordata > Actinopteri > Pleuronectiformes > Bothidae > Chascanopsetta > Chascanopsetta lugubris. The sequence goes on from JAFBJT010000370.1 coordinate 15,190, forward strand.
AGGAGAGCAGGCTGTGGAGGGCGTGTGCGGCGGCGTACACAGCCAGGTAGACGTTATAGGGCGTCCTCAGCTGAGAGGTGTCGGTGAAGGGATGCTGCAGCTCCTGCAGAGACTCGGTGCCACTGCAGGGGGGCAGAGGGGCTCTCTGAACAGACTCCCGGGCCACAGATGAAGCGGATCTATTCGCGGAGGGGGCCCATGAAGAGGAATGTGAAAACAAGGCCGGCTCTCTTGTGCTGCATCCAAACTCCTTCTCCCAGAACTCTGCTAAAAACCCATCGTGGGGACGATGAGCCGGGTGCAAGCTCCTGAGGTATTTCTCGAACCCGGGTATCGTTGAACTTCGAATGGCCACGCCTAGAACGCCACTGGCCACCTCTGAGACGACGGGATCCTGGAGGAGATCGTCGGCGGTGCTCCAGGCCTCGCTGGACAGGAACTGCCTGTCGGTCACCTGCAGGAGGAGCGCATAGTGAAATAAACTCTGAAACTATTTCCTCTCCGCGTTTCCTCTTTCCCGCCACTCACATTTATTTTGTACAGTTCCAGAAAAATAGCTTTGACATCCGTGTACCAGCAGAAGATCAGAATCACCCTGGTGGTGGCCGCTTGGATGGTGTGCGCGGCTCGTTTGGCATCGCTGTCGATCGTCTCTCTGTCAACGGTCTCGATGAACTCCAGACACACGCCCTTCCCCTGGATCTCCTCCATAAAAACCTGAGAAAAAGCAGGTGTAAACAGCAAGTGCATGCACGCTGCCCGTGCCGCTGCATACAGGTGTGGACGAAAAGCGCAATAACCTGCATCGCCAGTTGACCGTAGTCATTGTTTACATGCACGGCCCCGACCCAGGTCCAGCGGAAGCGTATGGCGAGTTGCGCGATGGCTCTGGCCTGGTAAGTGTCACTGGGGATCGTTCTGAAGAAGTTGGGGTACTTCTGTCGGTCACTCAAACACGAGCAGGTGGCCAAGTAACTGATCTGAGGGAGAGACGCGAGCATGGTTTGTGTTTTGTGTCCATTTTTGAGCGTAAAAAAAATGTTCACTCGTATGTTTACAAATGGCCGACAAGAGGAGGAGTGTCACTCACGATCGGTATGGAGAGGGGCCCCAGAGTCCTGGAGAGTATTATCCCTGTTGTGGAGGAGGACGCACCGATCAGCAGAGGGACAGGGCGAACGCCTGAGGACGAGACAAGATTAAGCTCGATATAACGAGATGAAACGAGGCAACATAAGATAAGACGAGACTTGTTTGCAATACAAAACAACCCAAGGCAATATAATACAGGGCAAGATGAGATGGGAAAGGCTAAATAAGACAAGAGATTATACCATATGATAATGTAAGACGAGTCAAAATAAAGCAAGACAACATGAAACAAGTCATGATAAGAAAAGACATATGATAAAAATCAGATAAGACAAGAAAACATGAGACAAAACAACATGACACGGCACAAGGTAACATAAGATAAAACGATGTCAGACAAGACAAGACAACATGTGACAGAGCAACATAACACAGCTTAATGTCACATTAGATTAGACAACGTTAGACAGGACAAGACGACATGAGACAAGACAAGACGAGACATCAGAAGAAATAACAAGACGACATAAGATGAGACAAAACAACATAAGACAACACTAGACCACACGGGGGGGAAAAGCTAAGATAACATAGAACAAGACAACATAAGATAAGACAAGACAACTAAAGACAAGATCAGATGAGACATAATAAGAAAACACCAGACAACAAAGATGAGACAAAATAACACAAGACAAGACTAGACAAGATAGATAAGACAACATAAGGCAAAACAACGCGACACAGAACAAGACAACATAAGACAAGACAAGACATGATGAGGTAAGACAAGAGGAGATGAAGTAAGATAAGACTGTTAAACAAACAACATAGAGTGACAACAAACCAAAGACATCTCTGGATCAATGACACTCCTGCCACTGATTTAGCAAATGTACTTTTTGACATTATACATAAAATGCCTCTCTCCCTGTGATCCCAGCTGCTGCTTTCAGCAACAGATCTCACACGGTGATGATCCATACTTGTCTTTCCAGCTTGTCCTTTCGAGGTCTTTAAACTGCAGCTGTGTGTGTTTCCTCCGACCAGTGACATCGCATCCTGCAGGGCCCACGGGTATCTGCTGCAGCTGTCCACCACCACGTATCCCAGCTTCACGCCCGGCAGCAGCGAGCTGTTGCGATTGATCTCCTCCACCGCGAAGGCCATGGTGTATATGTACCTGAAGGGCTCCACGTCCAAGCTGGGCCGCGCAGGAGCACAAAGCAAGAGTGGGTGAAACCACACACACGTGTGCACGTATCAACAGGTGCCCTTTTGAAAGGACAGAGCCGTGATCATAATAACCAGTAGGCGCGATAGAAATACATCACAGGTGATTTACCCGGTGCATGGCTCATAATGTGGCCGTGTGACGAAGTCCTGTTGCACAGCGGAGGGGATGTAGTACACACTAAAGAGCCCACCCAGAATGACATCTCCATCCTGAGAGAGGACCTTGTTGTTCAGGGCGCCCCACCTGGTGCACACTGTCGCCCGGACCCCCGCCTGTCTGCTCGCGGCGCCGAGGAGCCAAAGCAGCCAGGAAAGCCAGGACATGGACACAGCTGGTCTGGACATTTACAATATCATGGTTAATCTTGGCCGAGCCAGAGAGCGGCACACACGTACACGAGCCAGAGGGGCAATCGATTCATGCACATTATACCTGACAATAGACGCCGCAAACACCCGGTACCTCATGGACAATAAGCAATACGCAGAAATGCAATCATGTCCAAAGTCGGCAGAGAGAATTGTGCACGGTGGGCAGGGGGAATGTCTCGCCGCCGAGGATGTTGACAGAGGCGCCGCTTCCTCCCTCTCTGCGCAGGTGAGGTGTTGATGTGAGGATTTATAATCGTTGCTGGGGCTTTTCCCTGCCAGTGAAAAACACATGACTCAAGCAGCACGGCACAAAATGATGCGCCTCTAGAGTGAAGCTGGAAAAACACACTGGGGCCAGCGAGTCATTAGAAACATTAGCCATGGAAGGTGTGAGCATGTGCTCTGTCTCTAGTGAAGGTGTGGTGCTTCAAACGATATGATTTACTACATTAAAGTGCCAAAGCTACACTGTTAAAGCAACTTAAAGGTTCAGTGTGTTCAATTTAGCTGAAACTAATAACATTTCATCGGCGGAGTAAAACATTAAGATCATTTTATTAAGTATTTCCAGCGAATAATCACCTGACTATATGAATTGTTTGTATTTTTCTGGTATACGGCCATATATATATATATACATATATATATATATATATATATATATATATGTATATATAAAAAATATTTGAATATATATATGTATATATCAAAAATATTTGAAAAAGAATGTTGTTCATGCACATTTCACCACTTGAATCCACTGAATCTTACATGATGTACCTTGCAAAAAACAACGTTCAAGTATTGGCTCATAGAAATCTACAGCAGAATGAAAAATATATATCATACCAATACTTTCATCTCTATTTGTGTATTGTTGTTTTCATTCATCTGGAGTGGGCGATTTGTGTTTACATCAGGAGCAGGCCCTCCCTCCAAAGGCTGCTATGTTGCGCCACTGTCACAGGAGCCCTGAATGGACAAACTAAACACCATTTCATTTGAGTTAGATGGACGAATGAAGTTTACCTTCTCCATCATGCCTGAGGCCAAAGGCCACAGCGAGTGTCGATCATCAATGGCATGCAACCTCTGCATCAGACACTTTACCTTTATTACCTTCACACTGTAAAGGTACTCTGTGCACTGTACCTTTAAGAAAACAAAGGGTGCAGGTGCAACTCAGCGGTTGGAAAAAGGATCTCACCAAAGTCAAGTTGTGTGTTAAATATATGAAGACACTGCAGACTCACCACACTAAGACGTGGTGTCAGCATTTCTTTGCTCCCAGAGCAGCTTTGAGCAGCGCAACTTTGAGATTCTGGTCTTTGATGTGATGTTACATCACATGACGTCTGCAGATCTGTCAGCAGCACACTGCGACCGTCCACAGGTTTCTGCCTCCACTGGCAGCAGCGGAACCTGTGTTCTGCTGCAGGGCTTGATCACACTGGTGTCTGGGGAGATATAGGAAAGGAAAAAGCTCAGTTTGTTCCCGGATGTCAGTCCCTACGATGAATAAATAAGTGGATTTGAAAGATTTATGGACAGCGCATAAAACAGGTCTCAAAAGTAGAATATACGTCCTATACGTGTTTGATTGTCTAACTCGCAAAACCAAGCTTATGCACTTGGACGTATGACAGACTCACAGGTTGAGTTATTATCTGGCATATTGGTCACAGTCAGGCCTCTTATGAAATCAAATGGAGCAGGAAAGGTGTTTGAGATGAGGCCAAGACGATCAAAACACAGCAATGTTCTTACAAAGTCAAATGTCTAAGGTTTGGATCGGTTCATCATGTCTGCAATTCATAAACTTTGATAAAACCCTGTGTAGGGTTTAGTGATATCTAGTGGCCAACATGTAGGCATGTAAAAAATCTCACCTTAAGAGTCTCATTCAATTCTTCCATGTGTGTAGAGGAATCAGCAAACAACAGTGGCCCCCCGCTGATGCAAGAAGTCATTAAACCAGACTGACCTGATTTATTAATTCCATGTTGATTCTGAAACATGGCAGACTATCTGGCAGACAGCCTACAACAAACACAGGGCTCACCTTTTGGTCACAATACGTTTTACTTTTGGGCTTCAGTTCACTGTAGATATTATATTGAGTCTGGACGTTTAATATTATATTGGTTGATGCAAGGAACCATTATGATGAATGAAGGAATGAATCTTACGAGCTGTAGCTTTGGTCACTGGGAGCAGGGTCATGTGAGGGCAGAGTGTGGCAGACCAACAGAAAGACACACCAAGGCATTAATGCATTAACTGATCAATAATCTCAAATAAAGCCATGAATGTAAATAATTAGGGATAATCAGAGTAGGGGATGTTTTTTTTCTATAAAAAGTCAAAGTACGGCTGTATCAACATCACAAGAGGGATTTCACTCATTTGGAAGTGAGATGTACATGTACCAGGGAAAATTCCTTTATTTCCCTGTATTGAATTATTATTGATCTATCTAAGATAAAGCAGTGGAAACGATTTAGACTGATACCTCTGTTTCATCGTGGGTATGAAAAGATGTTATACCTCCAAGTGATACTTTCTTGTTATCCATCCATACGGCTTCACAAAGTGTGGCGGCAGCAGCTCTGAAGCTGTGTGGGGAATTGAATGCCCAGAACAACAGGTGTTCTGTTTGTCAGCTCTATTACAGAGTCATTTCATGAGCAATTACATCCCATTATGTTTAAGGTTCTGAGGCTGTTTGTGACTTAATAATAAATAGGTTTTGAAGCCCAGCAGAATTCTTGTTACCGTTGCACCATATGAAGTAAAACAGGGAAAATGAACATGCTGTTTTTTCTGAAATCAAACATTTCAGTAGTTTATTGCATCAGTAGGAAAATGCTCACAGTCCTCTAATGAGCAACAATATAAAGAAAAGAAGGATGGTGTAACACTGAAAGAATAATTAAAAAAACAACTGCAGCTTTACCACCCTCCTCTCCTCATTGTCCTCTCTCACTGTTTCTTTCCCTCCACTTCATTAAGTTATACAAAATAAAATGACCAGAACCAACACGAGATTATTTTTGCAGTCTGTATCAAAGTAATTATAAAAATAAAAACCTTTAAGCTCCAAATCTTAGCAATCACGTTTTGTTTTTTTGTTTTGTTTTTTATCTCTAGCAATCAAAGTGAGCAACAAGTCTGAGCATGGAAGAGTGGTACATGTACTGTATTGCACCCATTGCACACAAGCCTGTGTCCTCTGTTATTTGCTCTGTGCAAATGAAACATCTACTGTATAAAGTGGTGCATAGTCATGCTTGACATGTTCACAGGTAACATGCACAAACGGAAATGTACAGAAAGAGTTAGTTCTTCACTAAAAATCCATCGTGGATTAGAAAACGATGACGGAGATATTCACACGACACGGAGAAAGAAATGCCACTGAGAACAGAGGGAAGACTCACGTTTGATCTCTGTAAACAATGAATCCGATCTATTGAGACTAGCTGTTCGATTATACTACACATCCAACTGATACAAGGAAAGACATTCCCTCTCCGCCTTGAACCTAAATCCTTTTTCCTTTTCTTTTTTTTGCCTTGTAGTCAGTGTACATCTGGACAGTACATCACAGAGACGAAGGTAACAAGTATCTGTACAGTCAGTCCACGGAAGCCATGGAATCAACGTTCCCGGGTACATTTACACACTAAGCAGAATATAGACGACACACTTCCAGACTAGAGAGACCATTCACTATTGAAGAGTGGACACTTCATACACAAAGTTCATGCTGTCCGATCCGACCATGGGTTATAGGAGATGCTTTCACTGATATTGTGCAGGCAATCTCTGTTCAAACTGTATGGGATATGAACACGGGGACACATAATGGCAAGCATGTGTATTTTCTGGATTTTGGTGTAACAGAACATCATCAAAAATCAGCTCTTAATCTCATTTCATGTAAAAATCAGAGCTACAGTCTGAGTAGAAAGTAAACCTCAGGCTCTGACGCAGAGTGAGAGGAGTTTGCATTTGGGAGAGAGTCGTCGGTGTGGTACCGGTCTCCGTAATGATCCCCGTATCCGTAACGTAACGATGTGCAGGCTCCCTCGGGGAGGCCCCGGTCCTCCATCTGGTCCAGGTAGCCCACGATGTAAGAACCGGTCGAGTGTCTGTTGGCCGATGGGTTCTGCGAGGCCGGTTTGTTCCTGAACACCACGCCACCGATGCTGGTGTTACCACTGACCGCCACGCCCGGCCGAGGCTTCAGCGCCTCCTGCTGTCTTTCGCGCGCGCGGCTGTTGATGTGACGCACTCGGCTCTGGCTCCGAGAAGACAAGCGACGGGTGAGCGGCGGCGGCGGCGGGGAATCCACGGTATCGCTGGCGAGTGCCGGACCTCTGCTCCTTTCCTGGGACATCGGGGGGTTTGCTTCGTAGCGCAACTGAGGAGACCGGAGTCCGTCGGCGTCGCTGTCGTCGGCCTCCAAGCTGACCAGCCGACGCAGCTGCTCTGTGAGCGGGTCACACGACTGCGATTGGAGAGCCGCGCCCCCCGCGGTGCCCATTCTCCTCTGCTTCTTCATGTGCGGAGTGATGAAGCTGCGACTGATGATGTTGTATTTGCTTTGGAAGTTGCAGGATATGTCCTCGGAGGTCAGGTCTCCCAGTGATTTGGACTTGCACTGGCTCGGGGCTGTGGAGTCTGTGGGAACAGACTGGGAACGCGTGGATAGAAGCCTCGCCTTTGAAACTGGCTGGTTCCTGGGACTGTTGGCGGTAACGTTGGGGTTCCACGGCTGCGGGTTGTGTGGTTGTGTTTTCAAATGGGTGCTTTCAGGAGCTGAGGGCTCTGACAAGGACGGGAGGCTGTACAGTGCGCCACCGTCTGAGGGGGGAGTGAAGCGCTCTCGGTCTCTGCACGTGGTTGTACACACAGCAGTTTGGCCATGGAGGTGTTCGGATGAGGGGAAGCCATTCTGGAAACCTCTCGTTTGCTCCCTCTCCTTCGGGTCGTACCCTCCCCGGTTGAGTTGAGATTTGTTTAAGATCTGGCTGCCACTATAGCCCCTCTGCTGTTGGTAGGAACCACTGTTGTTTTGGGAATTAGAAGTACCATGAGCAACGGAGCAGCCATTCTGACACTGCTGACTGGGGTTAGAAGGTCTGGAGTTGTTGGGTCTGCGAAAGGGTGACGGGTGGGAGTTGTTCTGGTGTTGGTGCTGACTGGGTGACTGTTGATTGACGGGGGAGGGAGAGTGTTGATATGCTGCATGAGATGGATACGAGAGGTACTGTGGAGAATCACAGTAAGACGAAGGCTGCTTGTGTTGGGGGTAGTTGGGAATGGACTCGTGGTTTTGGTAGATGGCGTGCCGTTTCGTGGGACTCATAAGCCCCTCCCACTGGCCGCTATACGTCGGCGAGGTCAGCATCGTGTCCAGCGGATCCTCGTCGACATTAATCTCCACCTCGGCGAATGCGTTTCTTGCCGTGTTGTGAGCAAACTGGAACGAGTCGTTTACAGGGGGGCCCCCCATGTGT
>JAFBJT010000370.1:27044-48425 GCA_016785325.1 Chascanopsetta lugubris
CTTATTATTTTCACCTTTTTTACTCCTATTCTTATTTCATCTAAACAACCATTTTATATTCTACTTTTGACTTAATTCCTCTTTTTTAATGCACCTTTATTAATGATCTTTTAATTCAAGAAACCTATAGGAACGTTAGGTTTGATAGGTGACTTTTAATTTCTATTTTAGTTCTATTCAATTTTATTCCTAATAATTTTTTTAACTCAAGAAACCTATTGGAACGTTAGGTTCTGTTTGCTGTTGATTTCTTTGTGTTTTAATTATGCTATACATTGTTTTGCTCTTGCTGCTTGTTTTCTGATTTTATGTAAAGCACTTTGAACTGCATTTCTTGTATGAAAGGTGCTATATAGATAAAGTCTTACTTCCGTACTTAGTTATTCTTGAGAGATGTGAAAGAAATCATTTGCCCTCACATTACTGCCTTTGCTGTCTCCCAGAGCAGACAAGGTGACACACCAGGCAAGTCATAGGTTTCTAGAAAAAATGCCCATTCTTTATTTAAAAAGATTCTGAAATCTTGATCTTTAAGTAATGATGTGTTACGTCACCAGATCGTGGTTAGTGGCGCTCTTACTTTATTTATGAGAGTGATAGAGACGGGCGCATGGTCGCGAACGGTGATGGGGTGTATCAGGGTATCGGAGATATCCTTCATGATTGTGCTGCTGGTGAAGCAGTAATCTAGGCCGGAGTATGAGCGGTGAACTGGTGAAAAGTAGGTGTGTTCTCGAATCGTGGGGTTACAAGAGCACCATGGCAAAGGCCATAATCAGTCAGGTACTGTTTGGTACAACAAATTGCAACCCCGGTCTGTTTTGAGTTGTAACTGGCCTTGTAAGCGTGAGGAAATGTGGTGAGTACGGTTTGGCTGAGTGTGTTAAGTGAGTCTCTCGTAGTAAGACAATGTCTTCGCGTAAATAGTCAAAATGACACTAACCCTAACTCTATTCCATTGGTGATCAACCTCAGTGTGGACATGAGAGCCCATCTATGACTGTGTGTGTGTGTGTGTGTGTGTGTGTGTGTGTGTGAAGATATATCTACCTAAATATATGTATATGTGTGTGTGTGTGTGTGTGTGTGCGCATGTGAATCATGCAAGTGAACCCAGTTTTCATAGTTACAGTGTGTGTGGATATCTTGTGCGTCTATACATTAGGTGGGTAGCCAGTTATTAGAGGAAATAAAGATGGAGGAGAGAGTGGTGGAGGATTACGAGGGTGTGTGTATCATACCTGGATTATTGTGAGTCATAGTGTAACCAGGGTGTTACCTCTTGGTCGCGGTATAGGTGGCCGTTGACAAGGGGCAAGGTAACGAGACACTAATCTCACGATACGGTACGTTACACGATCTGGAGGCCACAATCACGATACGGTACGATATTACAACGATATCTTTTTAAAGGGACAATGTGTGATTTTTAGCGACATCTAGCCATGAGTGAAAGTGTCACTCTTCATGGCAATCGCACCATAATCACATACGCCATCCTGGATGACGGATCAGAAAGGACTATGCCTCTGTCAGCAGCGTCCAGGGAACTCGGACTACAAGGCCCATCTGAGGTCCTGCCCCTGCGGACCATCAGACAAGACGTCCAGTCTCTCGGCGGCTCTACAGTGTCCTTCCACATCTCTCCTGCTGCTGATCCAAATACCAGCTTCCTAGTCTCCAGGGCCTTCACCTCAGCTCGCCTTGGTCTGGCTAACCAGTCCCACCTGATGGACCGCCTCCACAAGAGGTACACCCACCTGGCTGGCTTACCAATCGAGTCCTTTCAGAATGTCAGACCCCTGGTGCTTATTGGGTCCGACCACCCACACCTGATCACTGCCATCGAGCCAATCAGATTGGGTCTCCCAGGTTGGCCCGCTGCTGTCCGTACCAGACTGGGTTGGACCCTTCAGGGTCCGGCAAGGTTCGTTCAGCAGCCTCGAGGTCCACAACAGTGCCTGATGACATCAGTGCCCACCCAAACGTCTGAGCGAGACCAAGCCACAGTTGCCCTGCTAGAAGAAAAAACCATCCAAGTGGAGGTAGCAGGGGTTCTGCGATATGCCACGCCCCTTCTGCGCAAGGGAGACATGCCTCTCCTCCATGCCCCCAAAGAAGCCGTCATGCCGAGTCTGCGGAGCACAGAATGATGACTGGCTAAAGATCCAGACTTGGCTAAAGCCAGAGATCCAGAAGCTGGAGGATTCAGGCTCCGTCATCAAGCTGAGCCCTGACAAAGTCAACCAAGAGAGAGAAGAGTGGTACATTCCGCGCCACATGGTGAGCCACAATGAAACGGAACAGAATTGTCTTCAATTGCTCCTATCAGTACAGAGGCCAGAGCCTGAACGATTCACTGTTGCCTGGACCCACCCTTGGAGCATCGCTCCTGGGAGTGCTACTGTCATTCCAGGAACACACCGTTGCCCTTAGCGCAGACATTAGGGGGATGTTCCATCGAGTCCGCCTCGTCCCCTCCTACGGTTTGTCTGGCGTGACTTGACAAGAGATGACCGTCTAGCTGTGTTTGAGTGGCGAGTTCTACTGTTCGGCACCACCTGCAGTCCCTGCTGCGCCACATTCACCCTCCAACGCCAATGCAGCTGAACATAGCCAGCCAGGTGATGACGTGAGGTTCTCCATCGAGAGATGCTTCTATCTAGACAGCCTACTACAGAGCCTGCCTGCGCCTGAGGACGCCAGACGGCTGGCAGACAGCCTCCGAGATTTCCTAGCTTTCGGCGGATTTGACCTACGCCAGTGGGCAAGCAACATGCTAAGCGTCGTTGAACACCTACCCAAGGAGGCCAGCTCAGACAGCCTTGAGCTCTGGCTCACCAAAGACAGAGTGGACTCCCCTGAATCCACCCTAGGACTCAGCTGGCGCTGTCAAACTGACACCATAGGCTACAAGTACCGACCCATCAAGTATGGTGTCCCAACGATGCAGAAAATCTACCGGGTCTTAGCCAGTCAGTACGACCCATTAGGGTTCGTCATACTCTCACCACTCAAGCTAAGATGCTTGTCCGACGCTTCTGGGAGAAACACCGAGACTGGGATGATCCTCTCCTGCCCCAAGACCTCCTGCAAGCATGGAAAGACTGGGAGGAAGAGCTACAGTTCCTGCCTCAAGTCACCTTGCCACGAGCATACGTACCAGCCGAAGTGGATGAGTCAAGCGACACCCATGAAGTCCATGTGTTCTCTGACACTTCTGAGCAAGCTTGTGGCTTGGTGGCGTACTTGAGAACAGTTGACAATCAAGGCCAAGTCCATCTGTCCTTCCCTCCTGGCCCGTTCCAGAGTTGCACCCAAGCGACTCCTCTCCATACCCAGATCGGAGCCGTGTGGAGCCGTCAATGGAGCCCAACTGGCTAAGCTCATAGAGAAGGCGGCAGATCAGAGCAGCAGCTGTACTGCTGAAGATCACCGCAATGCAGAGATCCTCATCCTCAAATGATCCCAGCATGAGAGCCTCCCAGACGAGCTGCAGCTCTTGAAGACAGGCAAGTCTGTTTCAGACCCCGTCGCGCCAAAGACCTCGAGCAGACAGCAGTGCATCCTATCATGTTGGATCCTGGCCATCCTTCTACTAGACTCCTCACTCAAGACTTGGACAGTCGTTTGCACCATCCTGGGCCAGAGAGAGTGTTGGCGGAGATACGGCGCTCATATTGGATCCTGCCGGGCCGCCACCAGCACACCTGCACAGAATGGCGCTGAAAAGCCAGACATCTGTTCCCAAGATGGCAGACCTGCCTCCCGCCCGCCTGTGCCTCTTCAAGCCAGCCTTCTTCTCGACGGGGATGGACTGCTTTTGGGCCAATTCAAATGAAGGTGGGAAGGCGCACGGAGAAAAGGTGGGGTATCATCTTCAAGTGTCTCAGAGGTGTACACTTAGATCTCCTGATCACCATCAACGCTGACTCGTTCCTGATGGCCCTCGGGCCATTCATTGCCCGTCGAGCTGAGCTGTACTCCGACCAGGGAACCAACTTCCGGGGAGGAGAAAAGGAGCTGCGAGAGACGTTCGCTGCCTTGTCACCAGATCTGCAACAGCAGCTTGCCAAGCAGAAAATCAGCTTTCACTTCAACCCCCCTGCGGCACCCCACCTCAGAGGAGTGTGGGAAAGGGAAATCCGTTCAGAAAAAGACGGCCTTGTACACCACCGTGGGAGCCCAGCCAGTCCCAGAGGAAGTATTGAGGACCGTGGTCCTTGAAGTGGAGGGAATACTCAACTCTAAGCCACTGGGGTTTGTCTTGTCCAGCCTCACCGACTTCGATCCTGTGACGCACAGCGTCTTGTTGATGGGGCGGCCGGACGGATCCTTACCCCAGATCCTGTATCCAGAGACCGAATTTGTTATTTGTTATTTCTACATTGATTCATACATCCGGCCTTGACCGGTCTGAGAGAAAACACTGACCAAGGTGATGCGCCTTCAGTGCCTGTTCTGCCATGTCTATGCCTATGCGAAATTAAAGTGGCTATAAACAGAACTTCAACTCTGTCATGTGAGTTCTTACCGACTCCGCGGGGGCGAATGGAGCAGATACCCAACGAACGAGTACACTCATACAGTCCCTCCAGTATCCTCTCCAACAGTATTACTATCATGCATTACAATGTAGCAAGTGTGTCTGTGCACTTAAGGGATCTCTAGTGGAGAAAACTGAACTCCACGGTACTAAAAACCTCAACTCAATTACTTTAGTCTATCAGAAGTGTGGCAGTACCACAGGCGAGTTGAGTGGGGTTTCTTTCCCAACAAAGATGGGACACCATAAGGGAAGGAATGGGGATGTACTGTCAAATTTAGCGTTGACCACAACCACAATTGTCCTTAAAGGTGCATTGTGTAAGGTTTTAGTTAGTTTTTGTCACTTCTAAAAAATATTACTAAACAACATACTGACATGTTCATGAATTTATAATGACCTCAATGTTTTTTCTTTATCCCATTACCCTTAAATGAGCTCATTTGTGTATATTTACATGAAGAGTGAGGCAGCCCGGGGTGGACACACTAAACATCCACTGCTCAGAAGTGAGGGTGAGCTGATGGATACAATGTGCAACTTCACCTCGAGATGTCACCAAATCGTACACATTGCATCTTTAAGTGTGTCCAGTTCTTTCTCCAGAAACGTCACTTTGTTTCTCAGTCTTTTCAAAGCCTTGATACCAAGTCTGATGAGGTGATGAGGAGCCAAAACACACAACTCGTTTCTCTTCCCATCTCTTTTGTCAGCTCTAACAGCAGCAGCAGGAAGTGGCCTGCTCCCTATGTGCAGGCTGTTGTTGGATCAGGGAGCTGCTGCTGACCAAGCCAACAGGAGGGGTGTGGCTCCAGTCTTCAGTGCTGTGAGATCTGGCCACTGGCAGGTAGACACACACACACACACACACACACACACACACACACACACACAGTGTAAACAACTCTGCTTGATTCTTGTAAAATACATTTCAGAAATATTCAATATCTACCTCCCTCTACGTGTCTCCTGGTCAGGTGGCGGAGTTGCTGCTGAATCGCGGTGTCGAAGTGAACATGACGGACCAGCAGGGACGAACAGCTCTAATGACGGCTGCCTCAGAGGGACATATGCCCTCTGCGCAGCTGCTGCTGGAGCACGGTAACCCTCCAAACCATACCGCTATACAAATGTTTGCTAAAGCAAAATGAGCCTATAAACTTTGTTTTTCATTTTTCATGTACTTTATATTCAAGAAATGAGGAGCCTCATTAGCATATGTGTAATAGTGTCTTGACATTTGGATTCATTCAGGCAATTAAATTCATCTGGGGATTGGATCCAGGCGCCGTGGTCCGATACCCAACATAGTGTGACCTTCACAGATAGTGAATCTCTCCCTGGTTCTAGGGGCCTCGCTGGACCAGACTGACAGGGAGGGGTTAACAGCACTGAGCTGGGCGTGTCTGAAAGGTCAGTTGGCCCTGATCAGAGAGCTGGTCAAGAGAGGGGCAGCAACGACCCACACTGACCGCAGCGGACGGACACCTCTGGACCTGGCTGCCTTTTGTGGAGACCCAGAAGTGGTGTGTGTGAAGCAGATGCTACGTTATACTTGCCGTACATGAGGGGAAGTGTGTTAGCCCCTGTTTTCCTATCCTGCACAGTTGTAAGCTTTACATGTTTGGTATATTTCTAATTCCAGGTGCAGTACCTGGTAGATCATGGCGCCTCAGTGGAGCATGTGGATTGCAGTGGTATGCGTCCGCTCGACCGAGCGGTTGGCTGCAGAAACACTTCAGCGGTCATTGCGCTGCTCAAAAAGGGCGCTCAAATAGGTTTGTTCAGTTTGGGTGAAATTGTGCAGTTCTTTGCTGGTAGCGATCAGAATATGAAATAATCCTACTGGTATTTGTGTGACTGTATAATCGCCAAAATCAGGGCTGTCAAACTCATTTTCACCAAGGGCCACATCAGCATTATGGTTGCTCTCAAAGGGTCGGTTTTAATCGTTGGGTTAAATGTGAACTTAACATATTGTAAAAGAACTTGCACATGCACATTTGTCTGAAAACAAACATGCAGAGTTCTGCATGTCAAGTTACAAATATTGTGTATGCATGTACTGTACATACACGTGGAAATGTAAACACACTGAATATATTACTGCACATAAAAAGTGGCATATCATGGGTGCTTTAGACCAGCTTTAGACCAGGGGTGCGCAAAAACAAATCTTAAAGGGCCACAAAGAATTTGTTCAGGTACAATAGCTTCACGGCAGGTGTGTGTGTGTGTCTGTGTGTGTGTGTGTGTGTGTGTGTGTGTGTGTGTGTGTGTGTGTAGGACCAGCAACTTGGGCCATGGCAACCTCTAAACCAGACATACTGATGGTTCTGCTCAGTAAACTGATCCAAGATGGAGACAAACTGTACAAGGTAAACACACACAAGCACATGCACATTTTGCTATATCTGATGATGCGTGTAAATATTTGTCTTAATTCAGGCAAACGCCACACGCATGTAAGTGTGTACGTATGTATGTATGTGACGTTTTGTAGCAAGGTAAAATGCGAGAGGCTGCACACTTGTATCAGTCAGCGCTGCAGAAGTTTCCGGGAGACGAGCTGAAGATGTTCAGGCAGCTGCAAGTGTGTGTGTTGCTCAACCTGTCGAGATGCCGCCGCAAGATGAATGTGAGTCTCAGTATGTTTCTCGCACTCACTTCAGTTCAGACAGACTCGCACACGTGCTCATGGTCGACAAACACGCTGCAACATGATGTATTGCTTATGGTTCGATGATGACTCATAGTTTAAAGGAGCGGTGTGGAAAATGTGGTGACCTCTAGAGGTGAGGTGCATATTGTATCCATCCCCTCACCCTCACCCCTCGGAGCGTGCAGGAGAACCTATGGTAGATTCAGTTGTCTTTCAAATTCAGAAGATGTTTAGCACGTGGGCTACAGTAGAAACATGGCTGCCCCTGGAGAGAGGACCGGCTCCTCATTTGCATATACATTAATGAGCTCGTTTGAGGGTAATGGGATAAAGAATGAAACCTTTAGGTTAGGAATTCATGAAAATGTCAATATGTAATTGTTTTGTAACATTGTTAGAAGTGACAAAAATGACCAAAATCTTACACACTGCACCTTTAATTTCACTACATGATGTAGTTTTGGTCAATGCAAAAAAAGACATCTCTCAATGTCCTGACCTCGGAGTGGAGCTGAGCTCTGTTTTCATTTCAGGATTTTGACCTCGCGGAAGAGTTCGCCACCAAAGCGCTGGAACTAAAAGCAAAATCCTATGAGGCTTTTTACGCAAGAGCACGGGCCAAACGCAGCCGCAGGTAACTATGGCAACATGAAGTGTGTCGTGGAATGAGGTGAAGCCCTGCTAAATCCTGATGTTTTCAATGTTTCGTTCTGTTTGAATTGAAATAACTACACAGTGAGATCATTGAACATGTTTACACATACAAATATGAAACATGGGTTGACGCTTGGTTGTTCTGCCAGAAATCGTGACACTATATTCGTACTCTTCTGTTGGCCGTCGATTTATCTGATAAAAGGAGACCGTATTCATCCTGGATACGGATGCTTAGCCGTACCACGAGGCAACTAGTCTACGCCCTCAGGTCTATTTGCCTGTTTATCGTGGTGCTAATGTTTGCGTCACGAAGCCGTCACACTGCCAACTCGGTGACATTGCCAAGATTTGCCACCACTGCAGCGGTTCTCTTCCTGCATCTGCACATTGTGTCTCCACTCAGAGCCTCGGCTAACTTCAAACGATGCCTTTGGAAATCAGATATGACTGGAGTTGATAAGTGGGAGGTGCGGTGCGTACGATTCGGTGACATCTAGAGGTGAAGTTGCATGTTGTATCCCGTTTGCCCCCGCAGAGAGGACCCGTTCCTCATGTAAATATACACTAATGGGTTCATTTTAAAGGTGCAATGTTTAAGATGTCGGTCTTCTTTGTCACTGGGGTAGAAAAAAATATTACAAAACAATTACATACTGACATTTTCTTGAATTTATAATCACCTAAATGTTTAATTGTTTTCCTTTACCCTTAAATGAGCCGATTCATGTATATTTACACGAGGAGCTGGTCCTCTCTACGGGGGCAGCCATGTTTTTACAGTAGCCCAGTAGAGCAGTCACTGGTACTGAACTGGCAGAAATACCCCACGACCCAGTCTACCACAGGTTCTCCTGCTCAGAAGAGTGAGGGGTGACGTGATGGATACATCATGCAACTTCACCACTAGATATCACCGAATCTTACACACTGCACCTTTAACGTAAAAAAAAAAGTCATTCACAATAAAGTTACAACAGCATGAATGCAATGAAGAAGAGAAGGCCTGGCATTTTTGCATAATTCCAGAAATGCACCGCCCCACATTTCCCTTCTCTTCTTCTAAATAGACACTAAAATCATAATAAAATAAAATAGTGAAAATCTTAAAGTACAAGTCACAAACAAGTACAAGACAAAACATTGTCACTTTCATATACCACTTGTGTATTGTAACAACAAAACATTATTTTTGGAAAATTCCATGTTTGTTTGTTCTACCAACTGTCAGGACCAGGAACAGGAAACCCAAGCGCAGAGGCAGCGATAGGATATAATGTCTTTATTTGCACCTTGAAAGGCACTCGGGCAAAGGCAGAGACAAAAAGAGAATACGCTGGAGCTCAGGATACAGACAACATGCAGGATACAAACAGGATTCAGGAGTCAGGAGTCAGGAGTCAGTGTGTGTACGAACGAACAAACAAAGAATACCACGGCCGAGGCCGGGTGGACACGAAGGGGTTAAATACAAGACAGGATGATTGGGGATGGGAGCCAGGTGCAGACGCTGACCCAAGTGACAGAGATCAGGGTAATGAGAGGAGAGAGCACGGGAGGAAGTAGACCACACACACACACACACACACACACACACACACACACACACACACACACACACACACACATCAGGATCAGGGCTCACAATAAGACAACGGAAGTAGAACATGAGGACACAAAAGTAATGAGACATTGACAATCACAAACTCGGGCCCCTAAAAGTTCCTGTCACCTCTCACTTTTGCATTTTCTTAAAGATGTGGTATGTCCGTAAATTAAAGGTACAGTGTGTACGATTTGGTGACATCTACTGGTGAAGTTGCATATTGTGTCCATCACCTCACCTATCCCATTCGAGCATGCGGGAGAATCGATGGTAGCCTTCGGTTGTCAATAAAGCTCAGAAGATGTTAAGTGCATCCACTCTGGGGTCTGGTAAAAACATAAAGGCCCACATGGGGGGGTGGGGGGGGGGGTGTTATATATGACGAAAGTATACATTAAATGATTAAATGGCTCATTTGAGGGTTATGTAAAAAGCAAGCCATACATACATTACGGTGATTATATATTTGCAAAATTGTCTTTGTATAATCGTTTTGTACATTTATTTCAATGGTGATGAAAATGGACATGAATCTCACACACTGCGCCTGTAAGTGAAGTAATGAATAGTAACGTATTTAATTGTCAGAAATTGAATGTAGAATAATCCTGCTCATAAGTATTTCTTTTCCTTCCACTTCAAAGGGATGGAGGGTGGACAAGCTGAACTTGTCTTTTTTTTAATTCAAATGATAATTGAGGGCAACCATAGGTTTGGGATCGGGGGTCTAGGTGAGGGGTATTCAGCCTGCAAAACACAATTCCACCACTACGTGTCACTGAATCCTACACCCTATACACCTTCAAATTGTTGAAAAGATGGTACTCTTGTTTCCTGTCATGGTTTAGACAGTTCCGCGCCGCCCTCGAGGACCTGATCGAGGCCAGCCACTTGTGCCCGTCGAATCGGGAGATCCAGCGTTTGCTGTGCCGCGTGGAGGAAGAGGGTCAGGTGACCGGCAGTCTGAGTGAAGTAGGACTCGGACCAGTTGGACGTCCCTGTGGACACACACACACACACACACACACACACACACATCAGATGGACTGTGTGAGCAATACATCAGGGTGAAGGCAATGATGATCACGTGTATTTAGTTGACGTGGTTCGATTGACTGTGACCTTCTTCAGACAAGTTCCTCTGAAAATGTGGCATGTTTTGTTTTTAACGGCCCATTGGTCGATTTTTAAAAGGTTTTTTTTCTTCTGTTCAACAATGTGTAAGTTAGTTAAGAACATTGAAATGCAGAGTAAATAAATATTATCATTGCATGATCACACACACACACACACATGTATATATTCATGATGGAAAGAAAAATTTCAAACTATTTCCAGAAAGTGAATAAAATGTGGGGTTGGCAGCAGCGAACTGAAGCTGCAGCAGGACTCAAGCCTCTGTGACACTTTTGCCTGTGATTGAATAATAAGGACATTTATAAGTAAGAACATCATCTAGATCAAATTAAGGGCATCTATGTTTAACACTTGGCAAGATAAGAGGAATATTCATTTCTAGGTCAGCATCATGTTATCAAATGCTTGACATAAGATGATAAATAAGTAATACTGGTACACAGACCAGTAGGACAGAGGATTTAAATACAGACTGGAATCAAACAGAGCAGTGTCCATCACATACCTATGTACACCACTCTGTCCGTGACCATAAACTTGGCATGATTTACTCGCGCAAAGGGGATGTTCCTCTGCTCGGCTGTAGAGGGCACTGTGAAGATTTTCTGAAAGGCACAAAGACAAAGGCAGCGGGTCCTGGATCATGGAGATGAATCGTGATGGAACCCAGAGATCAAGACTCACAGAGAGTAAATCTACATCTGTGTGACTTGTGGAGTGGATCCCTCACATGAGACTCTCCCTGAAGGTTCCTACCAACCTTCTTGTCTCCCTGTTGAAAGCATTTTCCCTGCTAGTTTTTCCTTACATTAGCTGCGGGTCTAAGGACCGGATGTAACTCACCTTGTGAAGCCCTGTGAGACACATTGCGAGTTGTAAATGTGGGCTACGTAAATCGACTTTACTATTATTCTGCTGAGCTCAGTGTGTTTTTAATGACGAGATCAAAGTCAAAGGTCCAAACTTACCAAATCGATGTTACAGCTGAGCGGAGGCCTGTGGAGCACGAGAAGCGACTGCAGGAAGGTGAACATGGAGGCAGGCGAGTGCTCCCAGCAGCTGACCATCAGTCTGAGCTCCACTCCTCGGGCACAGGCTGCAGCTCGCAGAGCCGAGTCGATGTCGGGCCAGAACCTGAGCGCAGCGGTTTCAGAACAGATTCAGAACCGTTATTAGTACGACATACGAGCATTTATCATTTATTACCTCATCTGATCAACTGAGATTCAGAATGAAATTGTTGGAGTGTTGTATGTCAGCAAAATAGATCAGTTTATGAAGCAACCAAAATAAAAATCTCAAATGGAAAACAAACATTCGGTGAGAAAAAGAAGAAAAAAAACTCATACACATACAAAAAAGGGTTAAGACGTTTCCAGCAGGCTTACAGTCAAAAGGTGCACTTTACTTTAATCAGAGAAGCTGCTCCATAAAACTTTAGGGATTTCAGTGACGTGAACGTCATCAAGCTTTACTGCACCATTATTTGCAGATAGGTTGGTGTTGAGGGTTAATACAGTGAGGATGAAGACAGTTATCGATTTAATGGTAAACCCTGCTAAAAATGTTGTCTTTTCATCTCTAATCTAATATCTTTAGCGCCCCCTGTAGGAACCTCCGGGCGGATGCTGTGGTGATGAAGGGGCTGAATCTATAAGCAGCAATATTTTCAAGGCCCGAGAGCCATTAGTCAGCAAAGTGAAATGTTAAATATCTGCAGCTCAACAACCCACAAAAAGCCCCCGAGCAGGCCGAGTGTACCTGATGGGGTCCGTGAACTGAGACATAGGAAGGTAGTCCATGACTGAGATGTAAACAAACTCCTGGGCATCAGCGATGACAGACAAGATGGCGGAGAGATCGTCAGAGCGTCCGCGGGCTGAGATCTGTGGAGGGGCACTCTGAGGAGCACAGGGGAAACTCACGGTGAGGATCACGAGAATCTCAAAAATCTACTCTCGTCTTCATGGTCAAATGTCACAGGAAGAGAAACACTCAGATAGTTTTCAATGGTATTTGAATGCTCTGAAAACGTTGACTTCAAACTGTCACCAGCTCACTGGCAGATTATATATATATATATATAGATTGTTCAAAGGACGTCCCCGGGAAACACAGGAAATGGAGTCATGTCTGCCATCTCAGTTTGAGCTGAATGTTCAGAGTTTTGACACATTTATTATTTACATATTGGTAAAACAGGTTTTTATCGATTTTTCTCCATAATTGAGTTGATGTCTTTGCTTGACGAGCATCATTTAAGCACGGTTAAGTAAGCGTAGTTTAAAAGGGGGGTTGATTTGAACTTTACGTTATTTTAAAAGAATACTGCATAATATCTCCATGTAAAGAATTAAACACCATTTCATCTGGTATGGACTTTTGATTTCTTTGGATGATAAGTACATGCTGGGTAACTTATATTTCACCCTTTTTTCATTCCTATATTCATGTTTTCTTCTAATTGTTTTGATTACATTTGATCCTGTCTTGTCAGTAAACCCTGTCAAGATAGTTTTCCTTATCAAATTGTCAAGCAAATCAACCCAAGTGTATAAACTAAGTCACCTAATCGAGAATAAATGTTACATTTCAACTTGAAACCCCTAGTGGTGAAAATAAGAGTCTCGCAGACTCACAAAAGTCAACTCATTCCTCTTTAAATAAGCGTGTAGATTCTCTGCGTTACATACAGAGAGGTAGACTCGAGCAGGGACTCCATTCAACTTCAGCTGCAAAGGATCCTGGGAGCTGGACAGGGCGGAGAGGCGCGCAGGAAAGTAGGGGGGCAGGGAACCATTGTGCACCATCCAGTACACCTGGAAGATCCGGAGGGCATCTTCAGCGAGGCAGCTGCAGTCCTCCACCGACACACCCACCTCCTTCACCTGCGCCCACACACACACACACCTCATCATCTGCTTCACACACAAACACTATGTGCTGGCAAATGAAAGCTTGTAGTTTACATTCATCTGAGGTATGTAAGTATAAGGTGCATGTGGGTAAAAAGCAGACGACAGTCAAAGCATCGGTTCCCTCTCTTTTGTACCTGACTTAATGAACGCCAGTCCATGTTGGCGCTGCCCACATAGAAGTGCTTCTGGTCCACCACTAAAAGTTTTGTGTGGACGATGCCTCCGGTTGCAGCCTTCAGGTCCACTTCTCTGACCTCTGCGCCTGTAACGGGTCAATACAACCAGAATCAAAGATGCTGCACACGATCCTCCCTGTTCTTTGGCCTTAAACACACGGTGCAGGAGGAATGCCATGGTCCAGTCCACTGGCAGAGTTGGAATATGAAATAATTACGCTGATGTTGTTGTGCAGTGTTCACCTGAATGTATGTATTGTAGCCCAGAATGGCCAAACCTAACATGTTTGGTTTGAATGGTAACTGGGGGCAACCATAGGTTTTCCTATACCTCAGAGGGTTGAGGTGAAGGTATTTAGCAGCAAACTGCATCTTTACTGCTCTATAATTCCAACGTGTGCACTATAAAACTAATGACCTTCTAAGTGCACGTGTATGAGCAGAAACACCAGCCTGAACTACAACAACTATCTAAAGTTGAAAATCACTACATAGTTAGTCGCCCATCACCTCTGGTTCTCAAATGTCATTTGGTTGCTCTGTTGGTGAATTGATTTGTTTTGATCACAACTACCAAATATTTGTATTTTTTATAAATGGTGTTTGTTTTTGAGCATGTGTCTCTCTTCATTTGTGATTGGACCGTCCCAAACACATGGAAATGACAGGTGTGACCAGGGCTTTTCAGAAGTGCAGTTGTACCTGTAGCAGCCAGCTCCAGCGTGTCTTTGGTGGATGTCTGTGGTCCATTGACAGCAATCTGGAGTTTTACACCTTTGGATTCAAGACCTTTCAGGTGCTCAAAGACCATTTGTCCCTGCAAAATATACACAAGAAAAGGTCAAGCGCGGTGAAATCCCTCTGCCTCAGGGGATGAAATACCACTGTGTTCACCTGAGAGTCAGAGGAGCCGGCCAATTCGGAGTCGCTGCCTTGTAGCGTGAAGTAGAAAGCAGCAATGTGCACCGAGCTGTTGGCCCTGTCCAGCAGATGAAGCCAGCTGTCGGCAATGCTGTGGCTAGACGATGGAGATGATGGATAAAGACCAACAGGGATGCTCTCCACGAGATGAACTCTGAGAAGGAGGGAGTGGGGTTAGTGTTTCACTCGGTCCACAAAGCAACTTGCTCTTTTTGTTCCAGACAGAGGTTTTCTTCTCAGTCCTAATACGGTGAATACGTTTCTCTGAGGGCCGAGCAAAGTGAGAGCGATGGTTATCTTTCGATGTTTCTTACCGACAGTCAGTGCTGCAAGGCTGCGGGTCGAATCCAAAGCCCTCCAGCCAGCGCAGCTCCATCTGTGCCGTGAGCTCCGCCACAGATCGGGGAAGGCCATAGTGCCAAATGTGCTGACTGAAGCCCCCCAGAAGCAGCACGATGGTGGGCAGGAGGAAGTAGAGGACAAAACTAGAGCATCCTGAGCTCTGCAAAATCACAGGGTTGAAACATTTACCGATGGAGTCAGATGGGTGACGTTGCGATCACAGCTTCAACAGCATGAGAAGCAGTTGGGATTTGGTTACATGCCAAAGATGTAAGAGCAGGGCGGGGGGGAGCATTTCCCACCAGTGACCCGGGACCATTTTCCCCCCTGATATGATTTGGACAAGCCGTCGACTTGAGCACCACGGTTCTACTCAGTTGAAGTGGACATTAAACTGACCTTGCCTCATCAGCTTCCTTGTGACTACGGCAACAGAAAGTGTGAGTTACTCAAGAAATGGGAAACCTGTCGAGGAATTACAGGAGACCAAGTCCAACTTCTGTAAACATCCGAGAGAAAGAGAGGACCTTTGATCTCGTAGCGATCAGTGGTTAAGCATGGCCCTGCTGTTCGACAACAAGCATATGAAGATATCAGAGCTGATGCTTTGATCTGCTCTCGTTACGTAAGCCGTCGACTTGAGCACCACGGTTCTACTCAGTTGAAGTGGACATTAAACTGACCTTGCCTCATCAGCTTCCTTGTGACAACGGCAACAGAAAGTGTGAGTTACTCAAGAAATGGGAAACCTGTCGCGTAAATACAGGAGACCAAGTCCAACTTCTGTAAACATCCGAGAGAAAGAGAGGACCTTTGATCTCGTAGCGATCAGTGGTTAAGCATGGCCCTGCTGTTCGACAACAAGCATATGAAGATATCAGAGCTGATGCTTTGATCTGCTCTCGTTACGTCTTTCCACACTGTTCATTTTCACTTGTATCTCCGGAAGGAAAGAGCATGTCTGGCACATCTGGCTGTGCGCTCCACGCGCGCAAGACGATGTCCAGACCTCATGTTTCGCAGATATGTGAAACCAGCTGGAGTCTATCGAGACCACAACATGAGTGATGGCTGTGGAATCGAGTGAACGAGGACGTAGCATAGCTCACCTGTGCCGACTTGGTGGAGGAGGCTTCGGCTTCGGACGTCTCCGCTGCCGCAGGAGCCGGCGATTTCTCCGGCTGATCCGTTTTCCCTTCAGGTGTTGAAAACTCTGACTCAACAACATGTGCTTCAGGCTGTTTCCTCACACCTTCTGGAGTTTGGAGCTCAGACTTTTCGTCTGTCACATCCTCCTCGGATTCTGCACCAGATGAGGATCCACTGTCCTTTGATTCAAGTATGTTCATTTGCTCCTTTTCCCACGGAGCCTTTTCCTCCATAATGTCATCGACTTGGCCGAGCTCTGCAGCCAGAGCCGGCGTTTCAGATTCAGATGTGTTGGTGTCCTCGGAAATAGCGAGTGTAGTTTCGTCTCCTCCCTCTGCTTCATGCTCTGCTGGACTTTCTTCTGGCTTTTGGTTGAGGGAATCCTCGTGTGAAAGCTGAGTTAAAGGAGCTTCTAAGACGTTGGCCTCTGTCATGGAGGTCTGCTCCTTGAGTTCCTCTGCTAAATGCTGCTCTGATCCTAGCTCCGGTCGGATGGGCGGCCTGGAACTTACGGCTCTGAGTGGAGTGTAATTGGATCCAGACGAACTCCAGCTCTTAGGTGCAGTGATTAGGGAGCTGGGAGCTTGTTTAGCACTAGCTAACGGAGACGGGGCTTCAATGCCAAATTTAGGGATTCGGACCGATGGTAATGGGAGTGCAGTTTCTCTAACATCAGGCAATTTGGATTTTGAAGCCTCTGCCTGAGAGGCCTCTGCTTTCTCAGAGGGCTGATCTCCATGGACAGAGGTGTCCTTCTTCACAACAAGCAGCTCTGACATCTGGCTGCCGCCCGAAGGTCGTTTGTGGTAGGTGGGGATTCGAGACGCGGATTTCCCACCTTTGCAATTCATGTCTTCTCTCTCCTCAGTCTCTTTCCTCTCGGCCTTGTCGTCCATCTGAATACGGTTCAGCGTCACACTGCAACCTCTCAGACCCTGAGGAAGACAGTGTGTCATCAGGGAAAGATGACAACGTGATATTTCAGCACCTTTAGTAGAAACCATATGTTGCGGAAGGAGTCATACCTCCGTCTTCTCGATATAAAAGCACTTTGCTGACAAAGCATATCAGAGCAAACACACAAAGGATGCAGAGCTGCCTGAGGAGCTCAGAGACAGAAGTGTAATGGTGCATGAGGGTTGTGGTTTTAAACTCTATCCTGTATGAACAAAGAATGACTGCAGAGTATTAACAAACCTGACAATGATCAGTTATGTATCACTCCCCCTGGAACGTGCACAAACATATATTAAACAGATGGTCTGGTCAGAGGACAGCTCCTCTAAACCCCCTCAGCCGCCCCATGTTTCTATACATAACACACACTCCACACACACACACCCACACACTTAACACACAGCCCTGATGCATGACACACATCCAGCACTCATCACTGACTAACCACACCCAAACCCCATCCACACCTTTGCAGCCTCCACCCATGCAGCTATTCTCCCTTTCACCCTCTGTAATGATGCTTGTATTACACTGAGTATCGGTTCTATGTTTGAGTGCAGTTCCTCCTCACCTTCCATCATACTAGTTAACATTTTCATCAACCACTTTCAGCACAACGTGGAACTGTTGCAACAACATTTCAATGATTCACATTTTTCTATTTCTCTCTTCACACGAACCCACGCGCATCACACACCGGCTCTCCCAATGAAATACCCTGTTACAAGAGGAGTGTGTGTGTGTGTGTGTGTGTGTGTGTGTGTGTGTGTGTTTCATCACATACCGTTAGATCTGCCTCCTCAGCCGAGTAACTGAGCTCGCTCTCCATCTCGTGGCTGCTGTTGACGGACTCAGATCCAGAGTTACCAGAGTCCTGATGTCACACAGACACACACACACACACACACAGTGACCAGCTGAGCAGGAAGCATGGTAACAAAGCCGTAGTTGGACGTTCACGTGCAGAACAAACAGCGCGCATTTGAACAACAACTCTTCACATTTCAAACGTAACACAAGCTGAATGTAACCGGAAAGAGAAACTGTCAGCAGTTTGATGAAGAAAGGAACACGGAAATCAAACTCACCATGCTGCGGTATTTGGTCCGGTAAGCAGGCTTAGCTTGGCGCAGAGGCTCCAACTACTACTATTGTGGCTCTTTACACCCACACTAACTGCACGAACTCACATGAGGTGAGGTATGGTGCTGTTAGGAGCACGTGTGACCTATTCAAAAGCGGCTCTGCGTCAAATGAATCGGCCCGGGACTGTTTTTCCTCTGCTGAGCCCGCTAACGCCGCCGCTGCATCCGTTAGCCGCCAGCTACGTGGCTGACGGTGAAGTTTAGCGCAGTGAGGGCGGAGGAGGAGGAAAGGCTGAGTAATATAGGACCCACCTCGTACGTAACTCTGGCGAGCGGGCGGGTCGAATGTCTCCGTGTCGAGGCCGATGAAGTGCCCGGCAGCTCTTCGTCATCCTCCTGCGCCCCGCTGCCAGAGCGGATGGACTTTCTGGAGCGCAGCAACATGGGCATCTTGCTTTGTGCGGCACGTTGGTGACGCGACGGAACCGGGCCGAAAAGCGCAGTGAGCCGTTATACGCGGCGGAGGGAGACGAGAAGTAGCGCCACGCTACGGAGGTTAAATCCGGTCTTTTCCGGCTTTGAGCTACTGGACACACTCGGCCTCGGTTGGATGTAAACAACCTGGGCATTAAATGAGATTTAAACGCGCCGCCTGTCACCAACTTGGTAAACAACAATTTGAAGCAACCGCGATTTCCTGCCGTCTCTGATTGGCGCTGAGAATCAAAACGTCAGCTCCGCCCTTCATACGTCACACAGCTCACACCCGGAAGCGAGCGACACATATTTACATCGCCCGACTGACTGTATTCACCCGGAGCCCGTCCACTTTAAAGGTTTGTCCCTCTTCTGTAACTGTTACTGACAGCTCCAGCCAGTGGACACACAATGGCGGCTCGAGGCGGAGAGAAGGAATCCGCAGGCCGATCGAATGCACATGTCGTTCTCAGTGGCACCAAAACGTCCGAGTCCTGCCATTCGACAGTAC
Source organism: Chascanopsetta lugubris (assembly GCA_016785325.1). NCBI lineage: Eukaryota > Metazoa > Chordata > Actinopteri > Pleuronectiformes > Bothidae > Chascanopsetta > Chascanopsetta lugubris. Next base: position 46,186 of record JAFBJT010000370.1, read on the forward strand.
AGCTGGAACATATCACACAAATTCACTGCGCCAGTTGGTGCATTGATGTTTCTGATGGATCGAGCTTGAAAATGATTACAAATATATCAGGATGGTGAAGAGGTGTCTAAAAACACACGATGCTGAGAGGGATCTCAAGCATGACAAACAGTCAGATCAAAGACTTTTTGTGATAAGGGCCATCAGCAGTGTTGATGTGATGTAAACAAAAACACAAGTGTAGGAGACGAATATTCGACAATGACTCTGGAAAACATCCGATCAAAACAAGCTTTTGTTGTGTCCTTCTCATGAGGAAGAGTAACTCAGGAAGTTTTCCCAACATTATTAGGGGCTCATGCCTGAAAGTAGTTTATTACATCAGGTTTATTCTTCTTTTGTATAAAAATTATATATTTATAGTGTAATCAACCCATTCTTAAAGTGCAGTGTGTGATATGTTGGTCATTTTTCAACCTCGAGAAATATTACAAAACATTTACACACTGACATTTTCTTGAATTTACAATCATCTGAATGTTTTTTTTCCCCATTACCCTTAAATGAGCTCATTCATTTATATTTGCATGAAGAGCGGGTCCTCGCTATGGGGGGCCGCCATGTTTCTACAGTAGCCCAGAGTGGACATACCAAACAACTTCTTAGTTTTAAAAAGAACAACTGAAGTCGACCACAGGTTGAAGGGTGAGGTGATGGATACAACATGCAACTTCGCCTCGAGAGGTCACCAAATCTTACACTCCATCTTTCAGGTCTGAGTTGATTGTTGGTGACCTCTAGTTGTGAAGTTGTATGTTGCAGCACAATCGCTTTCACTTCAGCCTCCTCTTCTTAGCTTCTTCTAAGATCGTCTTTGTAAATAAAGGTGATTGCACAGAGGAAACACTCACGTGATCAGTGTATAATCCGTTTCTTTTTTCCACACAGAGGATCCACCACACTCAGTTGCATTTTGGGAATTGTAGGATTCCGTTCTTGTCTTTACGGCCTCATCCATTTAAAGCCCCCCGACTGATTCACACGACTGCCCCTTATACTTGACCAGACGTCCTCCTGTCACGGATGCTGCCGTGGGTTTGACGGTGCTCTCTCTCCCCTCACCAGGGCACCGCCGCCCTCGGAGCCGCCGTGATGTTGTTGTTGGCCAGTCGAGCCTGCTACAACCTGAGCGTGCTCCTCCTGTCGCAGACCCGGCAGGTGGAGGCCTTCAACTTTGACTGGTACAACGTCTCCGACCAGGTGATCGGCGTTCAACAGAATGACGTCCGTTGGGATGAAGCTTGCAGCCACTCTGCCTAACAACCGGCAGGTCACCCTGCTGTCGCGTTTCACCCGCAGGCCGATTTACGCGCGGAAATGGGCGACTGCGGTTATCTGGTCTTCGGTGCCGTGCTCTTCGTGTGGGAACTGCTGCCGACCGGTCTGCTCGTCCTCATCTTCAGGGTCAGACGAGCCCCCCCGCAGGTAGGCGGCGCATCCGCTCGACTGGGGGCTGTGGCGACGTCACAGGTGCAGATTCGAGCCGAGTTTCTCTCTTTCTTTGTGAATTCCCACAGAGCGGCGCCGAGCTGGCCGACAGCAGGGTCCTGCCCCGTCCGTACTTCTTCGATGATCCTCAGGGCAGCGACGAGGACGCGCCCGTCCCCTGGGCTCGCAGGCCACAGGCTCGGTCCAGGTAAGACCATCGGAACCTGGTCTGGATTCACGGTCAGTGAATCAGCTGGGATGTGGACAGAGCGTTGATACATTTGATGGATCCTTTATGTTGTTTTACTTAAAGGATGAATCTCTCACGTTTGAGTGACACTGTTTGATTTGAAGCCTGATGGGACACTGTGGATACACACAGTTCTAATCTCACTTTGCCTTTGAAGGAACAGGGTCTGGGATTAAATGACATCCAATGGTGAAGTTGCATGTTGTGGCTGAATCACCAGTCACCCCAACCCTCCATTCCACCTATAGGAAAACCCATGGGAGCCATCAGTCATAATTACAACCACAACCAATTAAAGGTGTTTCAGTCAGTCAAGGTGGTGCGACCTCCACAGAGCTGCAACAGAGGGGCTTCAAACTTCGGGTGGTCGTTCCCCGTTTTCTCTCGTGTCATCTCACGTCTTCCGCTCGTTTCAAACTGTTCTTGATTGACGAGCGCAATCAAGAACAGGCGCGCGAACGAATCGCGCGCCTGTTTTTGATTGACAAGCGCAATCAAAAACAGGCGCGCGAACGAATCGCGC